>CM036622.1:26983986-27166612 GCA_020746105.1 Trogon surrucura | reverse complement strand
CAAAGAGCAGCAACATCTGGTACCTGACAGGGAAGGAGAAGTTATCCACCTTTTCATTAGGCAATTTGCTCTTTAGGACTGTTTAAATATGAAAAGAACATAATCTGAAAACAAATTTAAGGTCAGAGCAAAATTAAATGTTACATAGGTTCTTTGCGTGAATTAATGCCATCGATTATGTGTTTAAAGTAAGGGAGGTAGCCTTTTGTAATTATTTTTGGAAAGAGACCTGTCAATGACTATCTTATGATAGTAATCTGTATGTGGTATGCAATATGGACAAAGGATATTTCTGTGCCAGTGACAAGCAAATTTAAACAACACACCCCAGTATCACGTCTGTGCTTGAAATGACTGTAGCAATTAATCTTAAATTTGAAATTCAGTTATTGCAAATACAAGCTTTTGTAATCATGATCCAGGATGCAAGTAATCAGACAAATCAGATAAGTCTTTATGTGTCAGCGCTAGTTACCTACTGTTGCAAGTGCCTCTTTCCTGAAAATAAAGTGAGAGAACAGCTCCCTATTGGATAACTCAGGACATCATTCTGTGATTCTCTTGGAGTAAAGAGATATTTTCACAGCTTGAGTAGCTGCAACTGTTCATCTTGATTGTTTTCCTGCAACATGTAAAAAGAGTTGTGATTGCAAAACCCAGCCCACCAGCCCTTATTGCTTAACTTAATACTCTAGGCCATTCTCCTTGCTCTTTTTTTTTCTTTTAGCAACATGCAGGACTGAGGCTAATAGCAATGCTTCAACTTCTCAGATGGCCACAATCATAGAATCATAAAATCAATTGGGTTGGAAAAGACCTCAGAGATCATCAAGTCCAACCCTTGGTCCAACTCCATTCCGTTTACTAGATCATGGCACTAAGTGCCATGTCCAATCGCAGTCTAAAAACCTCCAGGGATGGTGAATCCACCATCTCCCTGGGCAGGCCATTCCAATGCCTGACCACTCTCTCTGTAAAGAGAGAGTGCTGCTGTCTAGTTTCCACATCTGGTAAGTAAATCCCAAGTGCACCGTAATCTTGGCAGCGCCATAATTTTACATGACCTTTTATGTCACAATGCCATGATTATTTAAGCTATTACTTGCCTGTTATAATCATGAAGGTTGATGCCTATGTTTCTGCCCTGATAATCCACCTTTTTAGGGTTGCAAGGGAAACTGTCATTTTAATGATGTTGCTTGTGACCAAAAAGATAAATTTCCATTGTATTTGGAAACGCCCAATGTGCACAAGGGCACATGCATTTAACATATGTTCTGAGACACTGATGCATCTCCCATAATGCCCTGGGGCTTACATGGAAAGCACTTGTCTCAAAGCATATGTATTTACACAGGTTGTTGAGAAATGTGTTAGATCACAATGCACCAAACCCTTGTTTTCTCATCAAGTATTCACCTGTGAAAGCGTGGAGTAACTGACAGCTTTGACTATTTCAAACACAGTTTGAAATTATGGCTGGATTAAATGAATCTGTTGTTTTCTCTAGAGATGGTACCTTACAATGAAATATATTTACAACAGACAATGGTAAGTATTTCTTTCTCTTCAGTTCTTATCTAGTAATCATATCCATGCAGGATAGAGAAAAAATATTTTGTACTTGGAAACTTCCCATTTGTTTATTTCTTAATACACACTTGGATATCCCAATTTTTACATTAGAAAATATGTTTGGTAACTGTAAGTGTGACAAAGAATTGAAGTTGATTACCTAGAGCATATACTAAACTTTTATCAAAAATTGATTTCAAGAACTGCTTAGGTAATCAACTATCTCTCAGAAATGATACTGGTGTAGTGATGTGTCGTGAGGCTTGGAGATAGACTAGGCAAACTCCTGAAGTTCCTTCTGTCCCTATTACCTACATTTTTCAAGTTGGTGTGCAGGACTCCCTGGGAAACAAAGGGACATTAAAGTACAATAAAATCAGATGAGCCAAAGAAGAAAAGCTGTGTTACACTGAAGTTAATGATGATGTTGGGTTTGGCAAACGGTATGGCTGGTTATGTTAAAAAAGACATTGTTTAATTTGTGCTCAGGTATTAGTCTTCCTCACCCAGTGTCCCTGATGGAATGAGTGTGGAACTGAGAAGAGCAGGAGAAAACTAACTGTCACAGGAATGATTCAGAGTTACTGAATGCCTTCTTTGTCTCTGTCTACTCTGCCGGAGGCTGTCCTGAGGAGGCCCGTTCCCCTGAGGCCCCAGAGGAAGTCAGGGCAGTGGAGGAGTTTGCTTTAGTCGATGAGGACTGCGTTAGGGACCAATTAAGCAATCTGGACATCCATAAATCCATGGGTCCAGATGGGATGCATCCACGGGTGCTGAGGGAGCTGGCTGATGTCATTGCTAGACCCCTCTCCATCATCTTTGCCAAGTCTTGGGAGACGGGAGAGGTGCCTGAGGATTGGAGGGAAGCAAATGTCACTCCAGTCTTCAAAAAGGGCAAGAAGGAGGACCCGGGAAACTATAGACCGGTCAGCCTCACCTCCATCCCTGGGAAAGTGATGGAACGACTTATCCTTGGTGCCATCTCAAGGCATATCAGGGATAAGAGGGTCATTAGAGACAGTCAACATAGCTTCACCAAAGGGAAGTCGTGCATGACTAACCTCGTGGCCTTTTATGAGGATATAACAAGGTGGATAGATGATGGCAGAGTGGTGGATGTGGTCTACCTTGACTTCAGTAAAGCATTTGACACAGTCTCCCACAGCATCCTTGCTGCTAAACTGAGGAAGTGTGGTCTAGACTCTCGGGTAGTGAGGTGGACTGTGAACTGGCTAAGGAGAAGAAGCCAAAGAGTTGTGGTCAATGGAGCGGAGTCTGGTTGGAGACCTGTATCCAGTGGAGTGCCTTAAGGGTCGGTACTGGGACCAGTATTATTCAATATATTCATCGATGACTTGGATGAGGGACTAGAGAGTACTATCAGCAAGTTTGCTGATGACACCAAGCTGGGAGGAGTGGCTGACACACCAGAAGGCTGTGCTGCCATCCAGCGAGACCTGGACAGGCTGGAGTGTTGGGCGGGGAAAAATTTAATGAAATATAACAAGGGTAAATGTAGGGTCTTGCATCTGGGTAGGAACAACCCCAGGTTCCAGTATAAGTTGGGGAATGACTTATTAGAGAGTAGTGTAGGGGAAAGGGACCTGGGAGTCTTGGTGGACAGCAGGATGACCATGAGCCAGCACTGTGCCCTTGTGGCCAGGAAGGCCAATGGCATCCTGGGGTGTATTAGAAGGGGGGTGGTTAGTAGGTCGAGAGAGGTTCTCCTTCCCCTCTACTCTGCCCTGGTGAGATCCCATCTGGAATACTGTGTCTGGTTCTGGGCCCCTCAGTTCAAGAAAGTCAGGGAACTGCTGGAGAGAGTCCAGCACAGGGCAGCGAGGATGATTAAGGGAGTGGAGCATCTCCCTTATGAGAAAAGACTGAGGGAGCTGGGGCTCTTTAGTTTGGAGAAGAGGAGACTGAGGGGTGACCTCATTAATGTTTAAAAATATATCAAGGGTGAGTGTCACGAGGATGGCCAGGCTCTTCTCGGTGGCAACCACTGATAGGACAAGGGGTAATGGGCTGAAACTGGAACATAAGAGGTTCTGCTTAAACTCGAGAAGAAACTTCTTCTCAGTGAGGGTGACGGAACACTGGAACGGGCTGCCCAGAGAGGTTGTGGAGTCTCCTTCTCTGGAGACATTCAAGACCTGCCTGGACACGTTCCTGTGTAGCATAATCTAGGCGTTCCTGCTCTGGCAGGGGGATTGGACTTGATGATCTTTCGAGGTCCCTTCCAATCCCTAACATTCTATGATTCTATGATTCCCAAGTAATGTTTCCAAAGTATATGCCTCATACTTATTTATTTTGTTTCAATGCCCCGAATGGCATCTGCATATGCTTGCCTTTGAGCAAGTGCCAAATTGCACATACTGTGACAGAGTCATGATCATCCTAGCATGTGCAGTCATGGTTTCTTGGAGCTCTTCTCAGGGAAATAAAAGCAAGTTTTTCCCTCAAGCCCCATGTGTAGACAACAACCATGGGATGAACTGGGAAAAAGAATGAGTCTCCTCCTAGGAGACTTTCTGATCCTCCCCAGTTCCACGAGCATGGAAAAGATGAGAAAGAGTTGAGCCTGGTGAGAAAAACCCACAAAGCAACCCATGTTTCAACACCTAAGTCAGGAAAAGATTTGAGACAGTATTTTCTCCTGCAAAAAATGATCCGATGGCCAGTGAGAAGTCAGGTGGAATGTCTCTTATCTCTATTATCTCTGTAGTGTTGGAGCAAGTAGAAAGAACCACCATATAGTAATTTGGCAATTCTGTTTAGTAACAACAATTCTAACTAGCAATAGCTTCTGTGTTTGTGCCTTGTGCATGATGTTATCTGAAATAACACAAATAAAATAGTTATATTTTGCAACTTACATCCTGTTTAGAACATGAGTCAACAATTAAATGTGAAAAATTGTGTAAAAAAGCATTTTCAAGTTCCCTGGAGTGCAGAAGAGAGATATTAAAGCTGGTAAATCACTATGAAAGGAAGTTTGGTAACACTGCTTTTAGAGAAGCACTAGTTTCAGTATATATATTATATTATTATATTATTTTATTTTTATTTATATTATATTATTTATATTTATATTATTTATATTTATTATATTATTATTATATTATATTATATTATATTATATTCTGGGTGAAGCAGAATAGTTTTCCAAAACATGCAATGATTGAAAATCATACCAGGGAAAAGCCAGCAAAGAAAGGCTAGCACAAGATCCATACTCTGGCAGGAAGCTGTGAAACTATGTTTCATTTTATATTCTTGTCTTTATTCAGAAATAACTGTAGAGAAAAAATACTTCTCCTCCAACTTCTAAATCGTTTGATCCTGGTCTTCCTTTCCTACCCTGGATGGAAGTTAAACTGCTCTAGTGGATTCATCACTGAGTTCAGTGCACACCGAGGCTTTCCCAGGAGTATCTGTCATCAGCTTTTCATCTTGCTCTAAAGTTGCAGGAAATGTTTGATCCCATGACTGGAAGTACAAACGGTAT
Organism: Trogon surrucura; assembly: GCA_020746105.1. Classification (NCBI taxonomy): domain Eukaryota; kingdom Metazoa; phylum Chordata; class Aves; order Trogoniformes; family Trogonidae; genus Trogon; species Trogon surrucura. Next base: position 27,161,523 of record CM036622.1, on the reverse strand, counting down.
TGCTTACAAACAGAACAACTTCCAAAATAGGAGTTTGTTGGAGCTGGCAATTATGGGTAACAATCTGGCCTCCGTGGATCTCTAGGCTAGATTACAACAGTTCACCTTTGTACAAATATGTCAACTCAGTCAACTCAGCCTGCATATTCCTAGGATGAATGTTCTGAGAATAGCTGCTTCTTTCTGCTGCTCTGATTCTCAGGAAACAATAAATGCTTATTCATTTGTGAACTTAAGGTAACTGTGAATCTCACACCCCAAAATTAAATGTAATATTTACTATATCATTCTTGATTTTCCGTAGGAGGGAAAGAAAAGTTGAAAACAAAGAATGAGAGAGAGGGAGAGAGAGACAGGGAGAAGGGATGGAAAAGGGAGACTGGGGAGAAAGAAAGTGAAGTGAATCAATCATCAAAGTAAATATATAGTTAACTTTTTGGTTGCCAGTGCAGGGATGTAGAGGAATTTCTTGTGGAGCAGAGGCGCTCCTTTAAAGGTTTTGGACAACTCAGCTTAGGCCTAAATAATGGCTCTGGTCCTTGGAGCTGCCTTGGGGCATAGAGAAGAGGAGGTGCAGCTGTTTTGTGAAGAGCCTTGCCTGGGGGGGGGGGGGGGGGGGAAAGGGGGGCGAGAGCCCCCTGTATAGCTGAATGGCACTATCCAATAAAATGCTGGTGCGTTAAACCTGTAACTGACAACTCTGTAAGGGGGCAGGCGTGTGGACACTGCTTAACTGTATATATTGAGCTGTCAGGAGCAATAAAGGGAGGACGTCATGTAGCTATACGGTGGGATGGTCGTTACTTGACCAGCTCTCTGAAGGGTCCCCTTTTCACAGGGAGGCATATGGAAATATCAAGCTATGGTGAAGTGTTTTCAAATCTTTGAGAAGCACTGCACTTGGTTATAAGACTGAGGGAGATGGTCTTATAAAACAGGACAGAGTAAACCTGAGGTTCCTTCCCAGTTTGCTCAGAGCTCCTTTCACCATGCATCTGCTCAGAACAACAGGCTGTGGTAGAAAGAAGTTTTTCCTGTTACCTGATGATTACTCTGTGCTTCAAAGCACAAAAGCATATGATTGTTTTCCCTTTGAACTCTAATTAACTTAAGTGTAAATACTGTTTTCATTCCTCCTTGATGACCTCCTGAAGCCATTTGCTTCAGCAGAGCTGTTTGCACTCTTTACTTTCCCATGTTACTTTTCCTACCTAGCAGCAAACAGGTCTGACATCAGCACAGTGGTCTGGATAGAAAATCAACGCAATGGGTTTACAGGGTTGCTCACACAGATACAAGCATTCCTACTACTGTGCTGCAAAGCCCCCATTTGACATAATCTGACATCACCCCTGCAATCGCAGAGGTATGGGACGTGTTAGGCCTAGAGGGCAACATCAAGGACTAAGGGTATCAAGAGGCAGTTAAACTGAAACAGAGCCAACGTTTTTACTTGAATACCACTGGAGGTAAAATTAATAGGTGTACAGAATATGTAACAGAGCAGTTTTCCCTGAAAGGCTTAATGGGTTATTAACTGCTGGGTTGGCAGTTATTGTCCCTGGAATAACAGCCTTCTCCTTTCACTGAGTGTCTGCTCTAAAAATCCAAACCTTGCTATTTGCTCTGTGCCTCCAGAAAGATTTTGCAAATTGCAGCGTTGAGTGGAAGTGACAAAGCAGGATGTTTTCCCTGAGTACACAGCCCATCATCACTATGCAACTTTCAAAACAGGGGTGACATGGTAGGAGAGTGGCAGGGAAAGGTCTGGATGTTGTCATCATCATCTGTCCTGGCTCAGCAGTGGCCAAAGAGCTGGACAGACATGGCCCTGGGCAGATACTTTGCATGACTGATGCAGCAGTGAGGTGTCAGGGTTCTCCAGCGCTCTGAGGAGGCTCTGAAGGCAAGTGCAAAACGTAAGCTGCTTCCTACTCAGAAGCTTTCCCTCTGTTTAAAAAAAAAAAAATTTGTAATATACAGTAACTTTGTTTTCTTTTATTGTATCTTGCAGTTTTCTGCATTGCAACTTTATTCCAGTCAATGTTACTGACCTGGCTAAATTAACTCCAGGTCAGTAAGTAAAACCAGGTGCGATTCTGGACCCACAGATTTAGAAAGCAGGCTCTGGTTTGAAACAGCTCTACAGAATAATCCCATTTTCTTACACTGCTAGCTACATGGCATATTCACATTTAGCAGAAAAAACAAGAAATGTGTTTTTACCTCTCAGTAGCGCAGAACTGCAGTGGTTGTGGCAGAGTTTGCTGGAGCCTCTTCTAAGGCACTCAGCAGCTATTGCATTTTACTCACAAGGTCAAAGCTTTCATTTAAATGAGAGAAATTCTACTGAGAATATCAAATACAAATAAAGGAAATGCTGATCCTGCACAATTTTTACTCCAAAGCATGGCGCAACCTTACTTAAGTGGGACAACAAGACTGACAGTTAAAGCAGGTCCTTTTTTTGAAATTTGAGTATGTGTGCTAAGGTATCATGAGAGTAAAAACAACGTGGAATGCCAATCTGCTGTTGGAGCAATGCTGGCTCCTAAAGTGCCTTGAAACAATGAAGTATATACATCGTGAAGTCTGCTCCACCTACTACTTTGTAATATTGAAACATCACATGAGGGTTGATTTTTATGAGATAGATTAATAATGTCAATTCACTAGTCCTTTTATTCATCAGTGTCACTGTGTGCATTTTACTATTATAAGACAGTGGAATCTGTACCTGTGTGGTGGAAAAGGTAAGTCATTTAACCACCTTTCTTTGCCTTCCACATTCTTAATTATTACATAAGACCCACGAGACATAATGTTTGGAAGTGCTAGGTCTTGAGTTAATAGGTATTCTTGTTTTGTTTGATCCTTTCCATTAACAGAGAGAAATGAACATTAATGGAAAATGGTGGCTTGTCTAAAATACATTGGATTAGAGTTATTTACATAATTTATAGTATCTGGAATTTAGGATCATATTATCTTGGTAGATGAATTTAGTAGTTTGGTGGATCACTCAGAGGGGAAGAGAAAGAAACTATTTATCTCCCTGTTGATACAAAAAATATGTAAAACAAAGACTCAAATTTGAATTCCAGGACATGTTCTAACTGCTATGGAATATCAAAACTAAACACTTCTCTAGCATTTATCTAAGAGGAATCATGGAACTGGCATACCAGAAATCTCATATTGTTGAGAAATTGTGATATAATGTAAGTACTTAATTTAAAAAAATATAAATATCAGTCCTCTCTCTCAAGGAGGAGGATTATTATAAAGACATCCTTAAATGCATATCTTTTTGCATTTGCACTGGAAAAAAAAAGGATTGTGATTAACCTTTCAGAGCCTCCACATTCTGAACCTTACTCAGCTATCTCCACAAGTGTTTTCTTCTCACTCTTTTTATCTTTTTTTTTTTTTTTCCATTAAATGAGGGTTTTTTTTGCTTGTTTTGTTGGGTTTTTTTTTTTTTTCTTTTTCCATGGAATGGGGGCATGGCAGACAAAATCTCTCTTTTCCCTCACTCCATTTTGAACACAAGGGCAGAGAATTTGCTGGAGCCAAAATAACTTGAAAAGCTGTCAGGGCTGCCCACAGAAGACAGCAGGAGAAAAAAGTCTTTGCTTCTGTGGTCTGCTAATTATTAACGTGCTTGCTGACAGGCTCAGCTCTCTCACTGATGGTCGCTATGAGTCGCTTGCACAAACTGTGTAGGTTAGTCTCTGCTGTAAGTACATAGAAATTCCATAAGGTGGAATACAAAATGACCACCTAAGTGCAGAATAATAGTTAATTGGCCCAGCTTCCATCACATTTCACAGAAAATAGCGACATGCTTCGAATGTCAAGGTTCCTGTGCTTTGCTGAATGTGTCACATCTGATGAACTGAACACAATTGGAGAGCCTCGTGGTTTCATCTATTTCAACATAGAGTTTTCAGAAGTTGTAAGAAGGGGGATAAAACAGATAGATGACCCAAAGGCAAAGAACTTAAGATTTTGAAGTCCAGATTCTGAAACTTTACTTTTTCTCTTTTCATGAGCTACTTATTTAATCAGCTATTATTATCATTAAAATAAAACTAGTACCAATACAGTGGGAATGTGTATTAACATGTAAAATTTTATTTGTATTATGAAAGTAATGTAAGAGTCCAGTTATGGAGCTGGACCCTCTGAAATACGTGTGCAAACTCTACAGTTTCCATCCAGTTAATAACACAGCTGAGAAAAATATTTTGTTCTAATACAGACCTGCTGTGAGAGTTGTTTCTGAAGTGTAATGAAGATTACATTTCAAGTACTGTTAACTATTTGCTTCCAATTGAGGACACTGTATTGCAGATTACTCAAGAAAAAAGGGGCAAAATCAATCTTGTAATAACTCAGCTACAACAGTTACTTTGTTTTCCTGTTAATTATATTTGTTTTTACCTTAGTTGAATCAACCTGTTCAGAAAATAAGAAAAACAGCTCACAACAATCTGCATATCACTCTAAGATGGAGCTACTCCTGCAAACCAGTCTGGGTTATAACATTGCCACAGAATCACAGAATCACAGAATGTTAGAGGTTGCAGGGACCTCAAAAGGTCATCCAGTCCAGCACCCCTGCCAGAGCAGGATCACCTACATCAGGTCACACAGGAACGTGTCCAGATGGGTTTTGAATGTCTCCAGAGAAGGAGACTCCACAACCTCTCTGGGCAGCCTGTTCCAGTGCTCTGTCACCTTCACAGTGGAAAAGTTTTTCCTAATGTTTTTGTGGAAGCTCCTATGTTCCAACTTGAACCCATTGCCCCTTGTCCTATCATTGGACATCACTGAAAAGAGCCTGGCATTGTCCTCCTGACACTCTCCCTTGCCATATTTATAAATATTTATTAGGTCACCCCTCAGCCTCCTCTTCTCCGAGCTCAAGAGACCCAGCTCCTTCAACCTTTCCCCATAAGGGAGATGTTCCACTGCCTTCATCATCTTTGTGGCTCTGCACTGGACTCTTTCAAGCAGTTCCCTGTCCTTATTGAACTGGAAGTTCTGGGACCCAGAACTGGACACAATATTCCAGACATGGCCTCACCAGGGCAGAGTAGAGGGGCAGGAGGACCTCTCTTGACCTACTAACCACCCTTCTAACACAACCCAGGATGCCATTGGCCTTCTTGGTCACGAGGGCACATTGCTGGCTCAGGGCATCCTGCTGTCCACCAGGACCCCCAGGTCCCTTTCTCCTACACTGCTCTCCAACAGATCAGTTCCCAACCTATACTGACACATGGGGTTATTCTTTCCCAAGTGCAAGACTCTACACTTGCCCGTGTTGAATTTCATAAGATTTCTCCCTGCCCAGCCCTCTAGCCTGTCTAGGTCTCTGAATGGCAGCACAGCCTTCTGGTGTGTCAGCCATTCCTCCCAGTTTTGTGTCATCAGCAAACTTGCTGACAGCGCTTTCTAATCCCTCATCTGGGTCATTGATGAATATATTGAAAAGCACTGGCCCCAGCACTGACCCTGAGGACCCCACTAAACACAGGCCTCCAACTAGACTCTGCCCCATTGACTGCAACTCTCTGGCTTCTTCCCTTCAACCAATTAGCGACCCACCTCACTACTTGGTCATCCAGACCACACTTCCTCAGTTTACCTATGAGGGTGCTGTGGGAGACGGTGTCAAATGCATTGCTTATGTCCAGATAGACCACATCCACTGCATGGCCACCATCCATCCACCTGGTTATGTCTTCATAAAAGACTATCAGGTTGGTCAAACATGACTTCCCCTTGGCAAAGCCACACTGACTGCTCCTAATAACCTATCCTTGATATGGCCAGAAACAGCACCAAGGATAAGATGTTCCATCACCTTTCCACGGATGGAGTTGAGGCTAACCAGTCTGTAGTTACCTGGGTCATCCTTCCTGTCCTTCTTGAAGACTGGAGTGACATTCTCTTTCCTCCAGTCTTCAGGCACCTCACCCTTGCCCATGACTTATGTCAAGAGTGATGACTTCTCTACCTGTAAAATTTTACCTATTCTCTTTAAGAACTCTTTAATATTTTTATGCCCTCTTCCAAACTTATAAATAGATAGCAATTAATACAAACTATATGCTTGGAAGATGTATAGTGCATCAGTAGGACTCATGAGCTTAAAATGAAGTACATGGGTGTTTCACATTAGACCAGTTTATTTTTTTTTCCAATATGACAGGACGTTTGAAATAACTTATTTATTTTGCAGCAGCTTTTTTTTTTTTTTTAAATCTGTTTGATATCAGCAGGCAAAGGGAGGAAAGAAATACCACAGCAGAGCCATAGTCATTACTGCTCAAGAGTCTGCATGGTTCAGTGGCTCCCTGAAGCAAGGACTGGCTCTGATATATTTATATAGCACCTTAAGCAAGGGAGTTCTGCTCTCTGGCAGAGACCTCAACTAACCACATTAATATAACCAGTAGTAAGTTACCATGATGTGGCATTAGACTTCACCATATTTTTCATTCTAAAGATAAGAATTATTTCAAATGATGTGGAGGTTTAACTGAGAGGAACATGGCCCCACAGCTGATTTACTGGAGAGAGAGTAGTGTGTTAGGACAAATGGTGTGGGAATGCAAGCTTTAGAGCCAAGTTGCTTTTAAGCGAGTGCTGTGTTGAGTAAAACAGTGCTGGTGTCAGTTAAAAGAGACACATCTGTGTAACTCTGGCTGTTCTCCAAATATCTCATTGCTAAAGAATCATATTGCATACCCCTATTTTTTCTCAGAGGTGAGTATTTTCCTGTTTTCTTCTACCATTCTCTCTCCATGGTTTTCTTTGGTTTCTGAGGTTGTTTGATTGAGGTCATGCAAAAACATCTGTTATGCCTTGTGCACACTGCATTGCATTTCATATAACACTTCTATTTGACACCATGTCAAAATGACCTTTGCATCTCCATCATGGGGTACTGAAGTGAAAGGAAGGTTTTAAAGCCATACATTGAGATTATCTGGTAATGAAACTCGCCCTATTTTTCCCTGTGTTACTGTATTCCTCACACCATCCCCAAGCCTGATTCATCTACATTACAAAATTTGCAGCTGGGGATTATCCATACACGGCAATGTGAATTACCTAAAAGGGGTTTTCTGCCTTTGAAGTAACACCACTGCCCAAGATGTCCTTGCTTCTGGGGTGTGTGATGCTAATAAATATTCAGTTGTCTGTGCCCACTGCAGCAGCATCTCTTAGCAATCCTGTGCCCAGTCTCACAACACTGACTCTTCTTGAAACAATTTGGAAACTTAATGACATTATGTGACAACATACTTGTCTTCTCCCCTTTGAAATCTCTCTTTGCTTTCTGATCTGTATTTGTGAACAGGAAGTTCTGTTTTCACATTTAAAAAAAAGACAAATTGCTTAGTATTCTGCTCCTGACTGATCTGCCCGTAGAGGTACTCCTGGCTATGGGAAGAGACCAGTGATCTGATGAAGAAGGGTCCCTTCGGAGACCCGGCCAAATTAACGACCATCCCACCAATATGGCTACAAGTCGTCCTCCCTTTATTGCTCCAGACAGCTCAATATATACAGTTAAGCAGTGTCCACGTGCCTGCCCCTTAACAGAGTTGGTCAGTTACAGGTTTACACGTGCCAGCGTTTTATTGGGTAGTGCCATTCAGCTATGCAGCTGGCTCTCGTCCCCCTTCTCCCCCGGCCAGGCTCTTCACAAAACAGCTGCACCTCCTCCTCTCAGTGCCCCAAGGCAGCTTCAAGGACAAAGTCTTTTTTTAGGCCTAAGCTGGGTTGTCCAAAACCTTTAAAAGGATACCATGCCCCTGCTCCACACGAAATTCCTCTATAATCTGATAGCCAAGTTATGGGGCTAACACAGAAACAGGGAAGCAGAACAAGGATTAGAAAGCAGCAGTAACTAGAACTAAGGCAGCAGGCTGATTATGGGGCAGATCTCTAAAGCAGGACATGTGAAGCTGTTCCCAAGACATATTCTGCTTATGACAGGCTGCATAGCAGACACACATTCCAGACATGGTGGGAAATGAACCTTTTCCTTGTTCCTTTGCTTGGATATCTCATGAGCACTCACTTAAGCACTCTGTGTGATGAATGATGCCAGGGAAATGCAATCAGTATCGCAAAGAGCAAACTGGGTTCACAACCAGGGTAAGAGAAACAGGGAAGGGAATGGAGAGGAAACTCAGTTAATTTCAACCATATATTTCCTGATGCATGTGGTTTTAATTCATGTCAGAATCCCAGTCCTTCCCCCTTTATTTGAAAGTGCTGCCTTTATGTGTAGTCACAGAGCAAAAGAATAGGGGATTCTGAAGTAGGGATTTTATCTTAGAAAAAAGCATTAGCAATGAAATAAAGTGGTATTAGAGCTATGTAGTAGTAGTGGATTTGCTACAAAAAACCCAGCATCCCAGAAAGCTGTTATATTGCTAAGATGATAGAGCAAGAAAAGTACCCTAACTGGGTACTTTAACTGCATCTGTTCAAATGGTAGCTGTATCGCTTCTAGCAACTGCCTCTTTTTTTTTTTTTTTTTTTTTTTTTTGTGAGCCCAGGTAGAGATGTGTGGGCAGAGGCCCCATAATCATTGAGGTCATCTTCTCATCCCTACTGAAGAGCTCTACAGATGGCCTTTACAGAAACTTTGGGTTCATCCTAAACAGATTTTTGTTTTTTCTCTCATCAGCCAGTGCTCTCGTCCTCTGAAGTTGAGGCATATCATAGAGCAATAATTTTTTCTGTTTCTGCATCAGAGAAATGGGATACTTCACATCCCTCTCTTACTTCCAGTGCACTGACCAGGTCACTGCTCTGCTAGACACAAAGCTGTGCTTACCCTTGTACCCATTGCCTTATTGTGACTTTGCCCGGTCCTAAATATTTTCTCTTGTGTTCTTGGGACTTCTGGATTCCAGAAGATGACTAGAAACCCCCTTTTGGTATCAAAGCAACAATTTCTGGTGGCTTTTTGTTGAATGTCTGGAGTTAGCACACTTGCAGTTGGGTTCCTTCTATCTCCTGTGCCCTTCCTATGCTCTCCACACAGTTCCTGGCTGTGACACACACCAGCAAACATCTGGGGCAACCTGGGATGTTTAAGCATTTGCTGTCCTGCTCCTTTGAGTGTCCAGGGGCAGTGCTTTCCTGTTTGAGGTCCATGGCACTACACAATAGAGTCTGTGCGGTCTTGCTTCAAAGAGCCTTACCCAGGGGTGTGTGCCTTGCAGCAGCACATGGCCATGGTATGGGCATGTAGATGATTTGTCTACTGAACAGGGCTGTATAACAACAAAAAAATCTCCAAATGAATCACTGTCCTGGGTTATCTGCACTACATAATTTCTTGTTGTGGTAATAGTAGACATTTTAATTCTACAAGTGAGTGGAAATCCACCACTTATCTGCAAAACAACATAGGCAATAATGGAATGTGATAGTCAGGAAATAACAGCACCGCTCACAAATCCCTCCTGTAGACATAGGCCTAGATTCATTGGGAGCAGTATCTTTACATTTTTATTATGTTTCAACATAAGGACCCCACTGAGAGGAACAGGATTGTTCATCAGAAGCCTAGATAAATAAACATCTTCCACATCTAACCGTGCCACTGAAGGATATTATACCCAAGAGCAACCTGTCGTTGTTTTCCACCAGAACTACTGGCAAAGCTGTTAAGAGTGAGATCACCAACTTCTACTTACTCACCAAGACCATACACATTAATATTTATTTCAGCTTTTCCAAGTAATGTGGGTTTGTTTGTGGGTTTTTTTTGTTTGGTTGGTTGTTTTTTTTAACAAAGTGGCCAATTAAAGGGTGTTATCCTTTGGTAGATATGTAAAATCAGTTGTGATGCTGAGCAGGGAGCCATGTTTCTCCCACCAGTAAAAGCAGTGTGCTTACTGACAGCCCGTGGATGATGTACAGAGAAGCAAAGAGGATTTGGATAAAGAATGTGTCCTGTCCACAACTAAAGTCATGGCTCAGAGCAGAGCAACAGCTGAACTCCTACTATACTTGTGCTACAGCCTGAGAGCATCAGCAGCATCCAGGAGCACTGTGTTTCCATTGCAGCAGGTAGGACAAGACTCTGCACACATCCTAAATGAACAGCTCTTGGGCCTCTTACCTTCAGAAAAAGGAGGCATGGGAAAGAGTTAATGATGTCTGCTTTTCTGTTCATCTATAATTAAGGTTAAGCTATAGAACTACGTTACTTCTTACTGTAGATTTTTTATTATTTTTTTTAGCTCCATAGTTTTAAAAGGCAATAGCAAAAACAGTGGCACTACCAAGACTATTTTAAAATCTCTTAATGTGTTTCAGTGCACAAAACCTGCATAAATTTTCTCATGAAATCAAACAATGTCAATTCATTTCAGCTACGCATATTGCTAAATATTTTCATGATGGCAGCCTAGCAGTCTATTGCATATAGTCAATCACAATATTTTAATAGAAGGGATTTAACACAAAGTGTTGCCACTTTCCAGGAGAGGGGGCAGGAAATGTATACCATACCATTCCATATTAGTTTCTACTGGTCTGGATTTGGTTACAGTAATAAATACCTGTATCATCCTGATGTGCTAATTATTGTCTTATTATTAGTTTGTATACTAATTATCAATACAATAATAATAATAAAAATATAACAAATATGTTAATTGACCAATTCTACATTTAGAGAACAACACAACCATACTTGTCCAAAAGGTGGAGCCAATGACACTGCGGTCTCAGCTTTCTGGTAGGTTGCGATTTAATAACCAAGACCTTTAGGCAGCCAGGGTACTCTGACACCCTGGGCAGCACAGTGGCCTTGTAGGAAAGATGCAGCTTCATTACACTGACTTGTTTCCTGTAGAGGAATTTCTTGTGGAGCAGAGGCGTGGTATCCCTTTGAAGGTTTGGACAACCCAGCTTAGGCCTAAATAAAGACTCTGTCCTTGGAGCTGCCTTGGGGCACGGAGAGGAGGAGGTGCAGCTGTTTGTGAAGAGCCTTGCCGGGGGGGAGAAGTGGGGGAGAGAGCCACCTGCACAGTTGAATGGCACTACCCAATAAAACGCTGGCATGTGTAAACCTGTAACTGACCAACTGACCTGTAACTGACCAACTCTGCCCTTAGGGCAGGCGCATGGACACTGCTTAACTGTATATATTGAGCTGTCCGGAGCAATAAAGGGAGGATGACTTGTAGCCATATTGGTGGGATGGTCGTTAACTTGCCGGCTCTCTGAAGGGACCCCTCTTCATCTGGCATCTGAACAAGGGACCCTCTATGGACGCTTAAATGCGGAATTGTTTAAATGTGGGAAGACTCTGAAGCATCGGATGTGGGCCGATTTGGGAGCCAAAGAGCTGGAGGCAGGAGAGTTCTGGGTGTGACCAAAAGGGCACTGGAGACCAGAGCTTGAGCGGCTGATCAAGCCCCTGCCAAGGTAAGACCACGATGGAAAGTGACGCGGCAACTCACTTCCTTGTTGGTATACTCACTAAGAGAGGAGAAAAAGTAAAGGAGCGAGACATATTAACCCAATGCGCTTGAAAGCAGGAGAAAATGAACAACCCATCATTAATCTTTAGTTCAATGGAATGGCATGAAGTAGGAGACCTTTTGTGGGACTGCACTTTAGAGGGAGGAAAAGAAGGAAAAGAAGCGAAAGAACTAGGAAGGGTTTGGAAAACCACAATACGCACTTTAGAAATTATGCAAGCAGAAAAGAAAGTCATCGCAGAAGTGATCAAAGCATTGAGGGGAGGGCAGGAAAGGAAAAAAGCGAAGGAAGAAACTCCCTGCTCGTCCCGACTGGGTGGAAGGAAAAAAAAAAAAAGAAGGGAACTGCGGATACCCTACATTTTACAGCTAGCTGTGCTGGTAGCACTGCATTGCAGAATTAAGACTTTCATCCTTGAGCTCTTTTCTAAACAAGTGCATAACTCTTGCTTGCTAATTATGAAAAGAGACCCTGACCAGCCAAGTACAGCTCATGTTGAGAGCTTGTCCATGAGAATGAACAGATAAGGTGCTTCTTGTACACAAGATGTGCATGGGAGTGAATGGGAGAGTGTCGCGGGTTAGGGCTGGGCCGGCCACTAACACGAACAGACGCTCTCTAACCCCCTCTTCCCCCCCCAAACGGGAAGAGAAAAGGGAATGAGGCAGAGAGACTTACGGATGAGAGAAGAAAAAAACTAGAACAGTTTTAATTAATATAATAGGAATAATGGTAAAAAGATAAAAGTAAAGAACTATATACAACTATAGATAGTAGCCCGATACCAAACCCGACTCCCTCCCCCGATAGAAATCACCACTGGTGCTGCAGAGCAGGAGGCACTGGGGAAACCCCAGGCTCAGCGGCGGCGGGAGCTGGATACAGGGAGCTGGATTCGGGAACTCAGGATCCGGATCAAAATCAGGAGGTCAGATGGAGTCCTCTCTGGACACCGGCCATTGCAGAAAGGAAGGGCGAAAAGCTGAAAAGGGCAAAAGGGGCAAAAGGGCCGAAAAAGGGCCGAAACTCTCGTGATCACTCAATTTATACTAAATATGACGTATATGGGATGGAATACTCTCGTTGGTCACCTGTCCTGTCTGTTACCCCCCGGAGGTGCCACCTTTTACTTCCTTGTGCCCCCCTCTTACTACCCAGCACCCCCAGCGTGGCACACAAGAGCCAGCAGTGGCCTTGGTCACTGTAGGAATAAGTATAAGCAAGAGCCTTTCTACATACCAGTCCCAGGCAGTGACTGTAAACATCAGGTGTTATCACTGCCAGTAGCACACACAGTCTGCAAAAACATGCTGCTGACTTCAGAACGTGCAGCCCTTTAGAAGACACTAAACTGAAAAGAAAAAATCACTAAACAGGACTGGGTTTTTAGCTAAACCCAGGACAGAGAGTATGATCAAAACAGACCTGGGAAAGCCTGCTCTCCCTGTGTTATAACAGAGTGATTGAAGGAGTACATGAGCTAATAAGAAAAAGAAAAAAAAAAGAAAAAAAAGGGGGAAAAGAAAAGAAGGAAGATCAAGATGAACCCCTGAAAAAGATCCTGAACAAACTCGCTGAATTATCAACTAGACAGCAGGAAATAGAAGAAACCCTTAAACCAGTTCAGCTCCCCCACTACCATCAGCTCCCTCTCTCAAACCTGATTTTCAAGCTCGAGCCAGAAAGGATCCTTTGCAACAGTGATGGAGCAGTGTCATCAGAGACGCTATAATAGAGGGAGATTGGGAAGCAGCCAGTTCGATTGTGTGTCCCGTTATTATTAATAATGGGCAAGGGACCTGGGAACCGCATGATCCTGCATGATGTGGCTGTGCAGCATCCTGTTACTTCAACAGTGTAGCAGCAATACGACCGTGCACTGGCCCTGCCTGTTGAATGCCTTTGTTTCGCCCAGTGACGTGATGGGACCCTGAAGTACCGATTACCAGCGATGACATGGATTGGACTGGCAGAAGATGCTTATGGCTGATGGCAGAGCAATTATGGGAAAATGTGACTGTTCTCAATGTTACCTGTTGTATTAATATGTATCCTCTTTGTGTGACTAACAATGAAGCTTATATTGGTTGTGTAAGACTGTCTAATCAAAGCCACATAATAGCAGAGTGATCTTTCTTTAGCTAAAAGCAAGGTGGGGAAACTAGCTGCCTTTTGCTTTGTTAGAAGTATGTGATTAAGGACCCAAGTAGATAGGGAGACTTCCTTGTATTCTTCCTTCAGCCCTGGCCAAGCTGTGAGAAGAGTTCAACGGAGCAAACAACACCAGATGTTCCTGCATTCAACATTATGTAGGGTTTTTTATTTAATAGTATAAATGCTGGACCCTCTTGCAGCGACTTGGGAAACCTCACCTACGAGCAGATGCACTGCGTAGGACTTCCCAACTGTCGGGAGGGTTCTCCAGAAACCTTGCCGTAACAGGGGCTCCCCAGCGACTGCAGGTCTGGATGATTTAGGGTGATCATTGATGGGAACTGTAGGTACACTCAAACAACTTGCACCTAAAGTGTCAGAAAGCAGACATCTCACTGGATTACTGCTTGGCCTTGTGTGCTCGACAAGCAGCACACCCACACTGAGGTAACAGAGGCCTGGGATTGATGTAGGGGCATCTTTCTCATTCCTGCCCTGCAGAGCAGTGAATGTGAATCCTGGGAACTCAGGCAGAGCAGCAAGTAAAACATGACAACACAGTGGGATAAATACTACACATTTTTAACAAGGATATGATTTGTTTAAACCTCAAAACATGGTTTTCTGTGTTAAAAATGTGTTTAATGGTATTTGTTGTTGTGGGAAGTGTTTGTTCTGTTCTTTTTCATTATAGTTAATGATCTCACCTGATGGGATGTGTTGATCTTGAAGATCACTCAGAATCCATCCATTTTCTTATGGAAAATTCAAAAATTGCAAGAGCATTCAAAACAGATCACTCAAGATTGAATTGGAGTGGTTTGACAGGATGGATTAAGAATTTAGTTAAGACTTGCTTATTGAAGTTTTAACTGTTATAGGCTTAGTTATGTTTAGTTGTTTGATAAGTATAATCAAGTATAATCAAGAAAATGATAAGCAAGCTAGCAGATGAAGCGTGGGTTGTCCAAAAAGAAAAAGGGGGATATGTAGAGGAATTTCTTGTGGAGCGGAGGCGCGGTATCCCTTTAAAGGTTTTGTACAACTCAGCTTAGGCCTAAATAACGGCTCTGGTCCTTGGAGCTACCTTGGGGCATGGAGAGGAGGAGGTGCAGCTGTTTTGTGAAGAGCCTTGCTGGGGGGAGAAGGGGGGGTGAGAGCCACCTACATAGCTGAATGGCACTACCCAATAAAACGCTGTCACGTGTAAACCTGTAACTGACCAACTCTGTTAAGGGGCAGGTGCATGGACACTGCTTAACTGTATATATTGGGCTGTCCGGAGCAATAAAGGGAGGATGACTTGTAGCCATATTGGTGGGATGATCATTAACTTGGCTGGCTCTCCGAAGGGACCCTTCTTCGGTTTCCCATTTGTCTAACAAATGGTGGAAGATCTGCTTTAATGTGTGTGTACATTTATGTACTCTGTCTCATCAGCTGGCTAAATCAGTTCTGATCTTTTATATATACTTTCAAAATCTACAAAGGCATGTAACTAAACATGTGTAGACAGTCCGAGTCATGCCATCTCTAACAAAAAGTTAGGTGAAGTAAAACAGCATGCAGCTTGAAGTTAAATATGGATGTTTGTGTGTTGTGTGTGTTAACTACAAATCATACTAATCTTTGTTTCCTCTTGTACTCTACATCTTACTGAAGTCTTCTTCACTCAGCTGTAGGGAAAAACGCAAGCTTCTGATCAATTAACTAAGGATGGCATGATCTTAAAATCAACTCAGGGCTAAAGTATACTTGAACACATGATGAAAGAGAGATTAAGACTTTGGCATGTTAGTCCTTTAACTAAATTACTTTTGCCTGAAAACTTCCTCCTGCTTGAATTTTAAAGACACATTCACTGATATGACAAAGTTCCTCCTTTCCTAAATATCCCTCAGCCCTCTCCCTGTCATTGTCTGGAGACCAAGACCTGGCATGAGCATGTTATTGCAAAGATCAAGCTGGAGGGAGGCCAGGGAAAATAGGTGCTAGACCCACAGTTCCCACATCAAGGCCAGCAATTTCAGTATTTTCAAGGATTATAAGATGTTTTGAAAAACAGCTTCTAGAAAGGAGATGAGATTAGGATGGGTGCAATCCTGAAAGCCAGGTAGCAAAGGAGTTCCAAATGTGGTGGGTGTTAGTCACAGCAGAACTAAAATAAAAGCAAAGAGTAACTGTTTATAAGTAAGAATATAAACAGAATGTATCAGTGCTGTTAATGTGACAAGTATAGGGAAGTGTATCATATAATACTAAACAAAGTATGTATGTCCTTCCACATTCCTCCATTCATTCTAATGTGCCTAAGGAAGGTACTTGATTTATATTTGTTTGGCTACTTACATCTGTTTATAGATCTGGATTTTTAAAAGTGGTAAATATGTCGCTTGAAATCCCTCTATCTCCACCTCTTCAATAAAGGTAAGCAGTGCAGATTGAATACTCTATCCTTACTTATCTTTGGCTTTTGAACAGCATTTCCTGCTTGGAAATGTTCCTTTATTAAATAAGCAAAATACATATTTGATTTTCATGGGAATTACTCAATCAACAGCAGGTGAGAAAATCAGTGCAAATGCTACTCCTAAAACAAGCAATCTTGTGGGGTACAAACAGCCAATGTACACTGGTGATTAGGGTGCAATGAGGCAGTTTGATTGCCTCAATGATGGAAGTAATGAATTTCCCAAATAGATGTTAGGACTACTGTCTTACAGTATTTCAAACTCAAAAATGGCTTCCATCCACACAGGAAAGTTTCTATCTCACTGCTTGGTGAAACTCCAGGAGTCCCAGACTCATGTGTGTAAGAGACTGGTTTAAGAACTTTTGCCTCAACCTTGCTGGTGTTAAAACTTGCTAAAATGACCCATGAAGATATATTTGTTTCATCCTTGCTAAAAGACTCTGTGAAGAAGAGACTGTGTTAAAACCTACACGACAAGGCTGCTGTTACAAGCTTGGACCTCTGATAAGTTCTAAAACAACAACTTCAGAGCCCAGCCCTGATAAGCCTCACGACTTGACTATTGATAAAGACAACTTCAGGGCCCAGCCCTGATAAGCCAGGGGCTCGAAGTTCTGAACAACAACTTCTGGCCCTGCCTCAACCGCCGATACAGCTGTTGTCTTGCAAGACCACCGGTGTGTGAGGTCACCGATGTAAGTGCAGTAAGGCAGCTGTCATGCAAGCACGAAAGCTCAACGGTGTGCAAGTGCGAAGGTACACAAACCGTCAAGTCATCCTACGTCTGCAAACAACGGGCCCTCCGGACACCTCTGCATGCCCCGCTGACAGAGGCGATGCTGGGAGGGGTGAAGATCGCTCCTGACGACCCTCACGCGCATGCGCTGAACAGGCGGAGGATAAGCAAAGCGGCTCTTGGAATACTATAAAATGCCACCGTGAACAGCTATTCTTTGGAGATCTTCCCCACCGAATTGAAACAGGCGGACCTGCGAGACGTCGCTGGATCTGTGGTGGTAGTTATACTTCTTGCTATTCTAAACGTTTTACTGCTTCGCTTTTCCTTTTTTATCTTTCTTTCCTATTGCTCTCCAGTGGTTGTTAGTCAATAAAGGGTTTTACTTTTGTGACATCTGACACCGTTTGTGTTTAATTTCACCTTTGCAATCGAAACGAATCACCTTGACCCTAACCTCTACCAGGTATAAGCGGTTCAAGACAATGTGCAACATTTAAATCTACATGGACACAGAGTATGCAGGATTCTAGACTTCAGCAGGGTTAACCAACTGTCAGATGTGTAAAGTGCTCTCTTATGTGTCTGTCTCAATAGCAATCGCCAAGAAGACTCTCTGAAGGTACTGCACTACAAGTAATGGACTACAGTGAAAGAAGTATGTATTTTATATAAATAAGCAAGCAAAAGATCTCAGAAGTAATACTTGAAGTTGTTAGAAAATTGATAGCGTATGACTGTTGCAGAGGTCTTCCCTGGTTCTGTCATTTTTGCACCAAACTCAACATAGAACTATGCCTGTTAGCTATGTACACAATTGTTGCTACTGCTAGAAATGACTGCTTATATGGATGGCGTCTTCATATGTGGGGTGATCTAAACTTAGCAGTCACGAAAGGATTGTCAAGCATTGGGCCAACCTGACAGGGAAGTGATTGAGGTGGTTTGGGACATAGTTTAGTGCTAGAAACAACAGCAAATGGAAATTTCCAGCAGTGTTGCTCCTGGTTATTTTTCTCTCCTTCATGTATGCAACTCCTTTCCTTTCCACTTGAGTGAGAACCAAAATAAAGTAGTATGTCACAAATTGTCCTCCTTCCTGGCACACATGCATTAGAGTTAACTTCAAAGAGGAGCATCTGCATGAGCTAGTCTTCAGACAAGGTACTTCTAGGGTTAGATGCTTTTACCTTCTATTTCTCACTGCTATTAGAGGGAAGATGATTTTGCATCATGTCTGCAAGCAGGCTCTAACTACTTAGTCCCTCTGCCAGAAGCCATTTCAACTTTCAAAGGATATTAAATTGCTTCTCAGAACAGTCTACTGGTTATTGCACACAGTTATAGGAGAGAGACTTTTATTTCAGTCTGATTTGAGCTAAAGGGAATCAATTCCATTCAGTGATTTTACTTTTCAGCTCAGTCTCTTCTAAGAGGTTCAATTCTCAAGTTAACAGCGTATTTTTGCAGACAGTCTGCTACTAGAAGTCATAACACCTGATGTTTATAGTTACTACCAGGGATGGTTATGCAGAAAGGCTCTTGCTTATACTTGCTCCTGTAGTGACTAAGGTCAATGCTGGACATTATGTAACACATAAAGAGTGCCAAGAAGTAAATGGGGTTTCAAGGGTTTAAAAGGTTGCATCTCTGGGGAGGGACAGGACAGGTGACCTACAAGAGTGTTCACAGAATCACAGAATGTCAGGGGTTGGGAAGGGACCTCAAAAGATCATCTAGTCCAACTCCCCTGCCAGAGCAGGATCACCTACATCAGGTCACACAGGAATGTGTCTGGATGGGTTTTGAATGTCTCCAGAGAAGGAGACTCCACAACCTCTCTGGGCAGCCTATTCCAGTGCTCTGTCACCCTCACAGTGGAAAAGTTTTTCCTAATGTTTTTGTGGAACCTCCTATGCTCCAGCTTGAACCCATTGTCCCTTGTCCTATCATTGGACATCACTGAAAAGATGCTCCGTCCTCCTGACACTCTCCCTTGACATATTTATAAACATTAATGAGGTCACCCCTCAGCCTCCTCTTCTCCAAGCTCAAGAGACCCAGCTCCTTCAACCTTTCCCCATAAGGGAGATGTTCCACTGCCTTCATCACCTTTGTGGCTCTGCACTGGACTCTTTCAAGCAGTTCCCTGTCCTTATTGAACTGGAAGTTCTGGGACCCAGAACTGGACACAATATTCCAGACATGGCCTCACCAGGGCAGAGTAGAGGGGGAGGAGAACCTCTTTCAACCTACTAGCCACCTCCCTTCTAACACAACCCAGGATGCCATTGGCCTTCTTGGTCACGAGGGCACATTGCTGGCTCATGGTCATCCTGCTGTCCACCAGGACCCCCAGGTCCCTTTCTCCTACACTGCTCTCCAACAGATCAGTTCCCAACCTATACTGACACATGGGGTTATTCTTTCCCAAGTGCAAGACTCTACACTTGCCCTTGTTGAATTTCATAAGATTTCTCCCTGCCCAGCCCTCTAGCCTGTCTACGTCTCTCTGAATGGCAGCCCAGCCTCCTGGTGTGTCAGCCACTCCTCCCAGTTTTATGTCACCTTGATGAATATATTGAGTAGTACTGGTCCCAGTACTGACTCTTTAGGGACTCCACTAGATTCAGGCCTCCAGCTAGACTCTGTCCCATTGAACACAACTCTCTGACTTCATTCCTTCAACCAGTTCACAATCCACCTCACAAACTGATCATCCAGATCACACTTCCTCACTTTAGATATGAGGATGCTGCGGCAGATGGTGTCAATGCTTTACTGAAGTCCAGATAAACCATGTCCACTGCACAGCCGTCACCTATCCACCTGGTTATGTCCTCATAAAAGGCCATCAGGTTGGTCAAAAATGACTTGCCCCTGGTAAAACAATGTTGACTGCTCCTAATGATCCTCTTATCCTTCCATATCATTCCATTCCATATATGTCATATTCAGTATAAAGCTGGGGGATCACAAGGGGATAAGCTCTCTTTTCCAAGGCTGGCGTCCAAGGAGGACTCTATCTATTCTTCTGCCTTTGATTCCAGTCCTGACTTCCTGAATCAACTTCCTCTATCCAGTTCTCCTCTGCCACTGAGGTTAGAACTTCTCCAGTGCCTGTCTGCTCTGTGTGTGACTATTGCAGAGATTTTTATTTTTTTAAAACCAAGAATCGAAATTATAAAAAATCTTGAAGGAGGAAAAAGATAGCAACATTTTCGCTCTGTTTATTTTATTTTTAAAGCAGAATAAAATGGAATGTGCCACTGCTTGGCATCCGTATTGATGGAAAAAAAAAAGCATGTATAGCAGGCGGTGTTTCATGTACTAGAAAATGTAGACTAAATGTACTACATATTCACATGTTCTGTGTGTGAATTTCCAAACTGTATAAAGATAGCAGATCATATCATAAATACAATTAATACTGGAGAGGTGGCCAATGTCCCATGCCTGTCAATGTTTAAGAGGCATTTGGACAATACCCTTAATACCTTTAATTTTTGGTCAGCTCTGGAGCGGTCAGGTAGTTGGACTTCGTGGTCATTGTTGGTCTCTTCCAACTAGTCTAGTCTAGTCTAGTCTAGTCTATTTACAAGGACCTGAATGAGACTGTTGTTTGCCTGTACTGCTTAGTTTTTTCAGCTCCAAAACCACTTTCCATTATACAAATCAGAAAAAAATTTACAAGTGCTAGCAAGTGTTTATTTTATTTTTTTGAATATATTTCAGAGCAGATCCTCACAATGTGAATGTGTAGCCAGGAGCAGGCTGATGCATTCTTCAGTTTAGCTTCAAAACAGTTCCTTGCAGTCTGGTAAAGCCTAGTAAAGTCCTCTGGATTTGCTACAATAGCTCCAGATTAGGATTAGAATTAGGACAGGCTCAGGGTTAAAGGGAGGGCAGGGAAAAGTGACATTATAGTAGGGGTCTGCTATACAGGTCATCTGACCAGAAAGACTTAGTGGATGAAGTCCTCTATAGAGAGATATGAGCAGGCTCAGGTTCACCAGACCTTGTCCTCGTGGGGGTCTTCAGCCTCTCTACTACTCATTGGAAGGACAACATAGCAGGGCATAAACAGTCTGGGACCTTCCTGGAATGTGTTGAGAATGTCTTCACAGAAGTTTTAGAGGAGCAAACAAAGAGAGGTGCTATGCTGAGGAGGTAAGCAGGTTGAGAACTATCAGGGAGTGCAAGAAAGAAATAGATGACTGGCTTGTACCCTGCTCTTCCTGAAACAAACCCTTCAGGCAGCCACTGCACCAGATACAGAGGACTTCCGATCCCCTACCTGGCTGAATGTGGTGATTTAGAGGACAGGGGGCAATGGCAACAAGTCCCTGCCTGACAGAGCAGATGCAGCCAGCTCTCATAAATCCTGGACTCTGGAGTTAACATAAAAGATCTGGAGAGAGGAAGATTTTCCCCTAGTACAGGAGGACCAGGTTAGAGACTACTTAGCCAAACTGAACATTCATAAATCCATGAGCCCAGATGGGATGCACCCATGAGTGCTGAAAGAGCTGGCAGATGTTATTGACAGACTACTCTCCATCATCTTTGAAAGGTCATGCAGAGCAGGAGAGGTGCCTGAGGACTGGAGGAAAGCCCATGTCACTCCAGTCTTCAAAAACAGCAAGGACGATCCAGGAAACTACAGGACAGTTAGTCTTACCTCTGTCCCTGGAAAGATGATGGAACAAATGATTTTGGATGTCATCTCTAAACAAGTGGAAGAAAAGAAAGTTACTGGGAGTGGTCAACACGGATTCGCCAAGGGGAAATCATGTTTGACCAATCCAATAACCTTCTATGATGTCATAACTGGCTGGTTAGATGAGGGGAGAGGAGTGGATGTAACCTACCTTGACTTCACCAAGGCATTTGACGCTGTCTCCCATAACATCTTCAGGAGGAAACTCATGAAGTGTGGGTTGGATGAGTGGACAGTAAGGTGGATTGAGAGCTGGCTGAGTGACCAGAGCTCAGAGGGTCATGATCAACATTGCAGGGTTGATTTGGAGGCCTGTAGCCAGCAGTGTTCCCCAGGAGTCAGTCCTCGGTCCGGTCATATTCATCAATGACCTGAACAAGGGGACTGTGTGTATCCTCAGCAAGTTTGCTGATGATACAAGGCTGAGAGGTGTCACTGATACACCATAGGGATGTGCTGCTCTCCAGTGTGACCTGGACAGGATAGAGTGTTGAGTAAAGAGGAACCTGATAGGATTCAACAAGGGCAAATGTAGGTTCCTGCACCTGGGGAGGAACAACCCTATACATCAATATAGGTTAGGGATAGACCTGCTGGAAAGCAGCCCTGAGAAGAATGTTGGATTCCTGGTAAACAATAAGTTAACCATGAGCCAACAATGTGTCGTTGTGGCCAAGAAGCCCAGTAGTATCCTGTGTATTCTTTTTCTGAAAAGATCATTGTTTATGAGGCAGAAATACTTAGATTAGCAGTTGTATGCATCTGTATTTCTTGCATTTTTAATTTTAGACTGTAATTTCAATATTTGCTTGAGATAAAAGTGATAATAGATTAATTATAATTCATAATAATGTTATCAAGAAAAGATTGGGCATGATATGTAAAATAGGGAAAAAAACCTTTGCATTTTTATTTGGATAGAAAGTTATAGATTAAAAAATGTATGACAGATCTTTTAAACATCTGTTCTTTTTACATTTGATCCTTCTAAATGAAATATACTGTCTATTTTTATGACTCTGCTTATTATTATTTAAAATTCCTGTTGCAGCAAGAGGAAGTGCTTAGGATGAGAAACGTGCTCTGTGAAGCAATATTAAACATACTATCGTTGCCACGCAGTTTAAGACTCTCTTAGAGAATTCATGTATTCTGGCTTCTTAGAAAATTAAGCAAGTATGTATTACAATGTGTGCAAAGAATCTATCGTTCCTAGAAAATAACAGAAAAATTTAATATCAGTGGAGCTATTCCTGAAAGTAGTGTGGCAAAGCTGCAGTAACCCCAAAGCCATGTATATTGCATAACAGAGTAGAGATTATCCAAGTGATGGAGGAGCCAATAAGGAGAGGTGCTGTGCGGAATCTTGTTCTCACTAACAAGGAAGGGCTGGTGGGGAATGTGAAGCTCAAGGGCAGCCTTGGCTGCAGTAACCGTGAAGTGGTGGAGTTCAAGATTCTTAGGGCAGTAAAGAGGGTGCATAATAAGTTCACTGCCCTGGGCTTCAGGAGAGTAGACTTTGGCTTCTTCAAGCAACTGCTTGGTGAAGTATCATGGGATAAAGTAATGGAGGGAAGACAAGCCCAAGCAATCCACATATGGTGTTAGACACATAAATTGTCAGCTGCTGAAATTATAGTACAAGTAAAGAACAAGTAAAGCTAATCATATGCATTTCACCAAGCTGCAAGGTATCCTGTTCTTTTCTGCAGTGATTACAGAACTGCACAATGTGGCCTAAATATACTATGAAATATGACTTAGTATAGCTGCATCTAGAATCTCATGAGAATGCCAAGTTTAAAACTCTGGAAACAACAGGGAGAAAAACAGCTCAGGAAGGTGGTTTTGACATGACCAAACTATGTGCCAAAAATCAAAATACATCTAGAACAGCAATCTTATATGGCTAACTGTAAAACTGCCTCCTTTTGAGAAATAGCAGCTACTACATAGAAAAGGAAAATGAAAACAAGCCCTTACAAAACAGCTGAATCTGCTTTCCTAGGTCATCTTTAAGTGGGCAAGAGCCTAGGTCATTTTTAAGTGGACAACAACCCAAAGCAAAGAGCAGAGGAGCAAAACAAGACCTTTAAGAAGATAAACTTGTATTAATGAGAATTACTTGAGACCAAAGGCCTACCACCCCAACAAAAAAAAGTCTCCAGAAAGAGTCACTTCTGTGTTTTATAAATCTTCCCCTTCTGAACCCATGTTTGAATACTATGCATTATTCAGTTATATTTCTGTATTGTCTGGCTTTTCATACAGTTCAATAAATTTTGGGCTGGTGATACATTTTATTTGTATGTATGTGTTCATTATAATATGTGGCTAAATAATGGAGAGGACAGGGTGAGAGCTTGTGGATATTGTGAATGTGTTTAGCTCCAGAACACCAGTTAAAGCCAGAGGGAATATGGGTTACAAATTATTAGAATGCAGTTTTTCCAAGCATTTTTATAACATCAATTGAGAAGAGAGAGGAACCTTAAACTGTTCTTAGCAAGCTGCTCTTCAGTTCTCTGAATGGTCTTAAAGGTCTTTCCAAACTAAGTGATTCTATGATCTTGTCAAAACCAGTGCTTCCAGTTTGGCTGCAATTCCCAAACACTATGATGAATCTAGCACAGGGGCAGAGAATGTCTATGAAGAATGATATTCTACTTGGTAAGTGGAGTTAGTTTGAAAAGTTGAATTGGAACAGGGTAGACCAGCCCTTGGCATGTGGAATGGAATGGAATAGTTGAACTGGAAGGGACCTACAATAACCATTTAGCCCAACTACCCAACAACTTCAGGGCTGACCAAAACTTAAAGCACATTATTAAGAGCATTGAACAAACACCACTTAAACACTGACAGGCTTGGGGCACCAAGCACCTCTCCAGGAAGCTTGTCCCAGGGTCTGACCACCCTCTCAAGCAAAGGAATATTTCCTCCTTTCAAATCTCTACTTCCCCTGATGGATGCAGCCTTGAGCTAGCACTGGGTATCCAGAAGTAGAGAACAGTACCTCCCTCTCCTCTTCCTCAGGAAGCTGTAGAGAACAGTGAGGTCACCCTTCAGCCTCCTTTGCCCAGCTTTGTTGCCCTTCTCAGGAAGCATTCAAGTACCAGTTTATGTGTCTAACACCATGTGTGGGTCTTTAGCAAGCACATACTTCAGTGGAGAAAATAATACAGTAATAGTTTGTCTGAAACACTCAAGCACTGAAGGTGTCTTACCTCAAAACTTGCTGGTGAGGCTGGGAGACCAACTTTCTCTCTCCAATCATAAATCCAAATTAGTTAAAATTAGAGTAGGAATAAAAAAAAAACCCTTGATCCATCCACTATCTGCCAGAACAGAGAAGACAGTGTGTTTGCTTTCTGAAGTAGTCCTGAAAGTAGCATCAATTTAGTTTGTGCATTTTCTGTCTTCTTTAAATGCCATTCATACAGAGAAGCAATCTGGAATTCCATTTCCTTATTAGCACTTTAGAAAGTATTCACAGGTGTTTAGAGTTTAATAGTTTCATCTCACCTTTAGGTTAAGAGCTAATATAAAAATCATAGAATCATAGAATCGTTAGAATGGTCTGTGTTGGAATGGGTGTTAAAGATCATGTGACTCCAGCCCTTCCTGCTGTGGGTAGGAACACCTTTCACTGATCGGGTTGCTCAAAGCCTCACCCAACCTGGCCTCGAACACTTCAAGGGAGGTAGCCTCCACAACTTGTCTGGGCAACCTCTTCTAGTCTCTCACCATCTTCACAGAAAAGACTTTCTTTCTAATATCTATTCTAAATCTACCCTCTTTCAGCTTGAAACCTTTATCCCTTGTCCTATCACTAAGTTCCCTGAAAAAGAGTCTTTCACCTTCTGTTCTGTAGACTCCATTTAAGTACTGGAAGGCTACTATAAGTTCTCCTTGGAGCCTTCTCTTCTCTAGACTGAACAATCCCAACTCCCTCAAACTGTTCTCATTTGGGAGGTGCACCAATCCACTGATCATCTTTGTGGCCCACCTCTGCAGCATTTTCTCTTTCTTATGTTGGGAGCCCCAGAGCTGAACACAGTACTGCAGATGGGATCTCACAAGAGCAGAGGGGGAAAATCACCTCATCAGCTTTCTCTTTGCCGGGACTCATTGCTCCTGAGCTTGGAGGAGGCGATCCCTGAATACTCACTCGCTTTCTTGGGCCCGTATTGGTACCTACTGGGATTTAAACTAAATAAACTGGACAGTGAACTCCAATGACATGAAATCGGATGAGTGCTTTATGTAAGCTGAGCTCAGATTCTGACAGTCTGAAATGCCGTTATCTAACATCCCAAACCTGTAGAGGAATTTCTTGTGGAGCAGAGGCGCGGTATCCCTTTAAAGGTTTGGACAACCCAACTTAGACCTAAATAAAGACTCTGTCCTTGGAGCTGCTTTGGGGCACAGAGAGGAGGAGGTGCAGCTGTTTTGTAAGAGCTTTGCCGGGGGGAGAAGGGGAGGTGAGAGCCGCCTGCATAGCTGAATTGCACTACCCAATAAAATGCTGGCACGTGTGAACCTGTAACTGACCAACTCTGTTAAGGGGCAGGCGCGTGGACACTGCTTAACTGTATATATTGGGCTGTCCGGAGCAATAAATTGAGGATGACATGTAGCCATATTGGTGGGATGGTCGTTAACTTGGCCGGCTCTCTGAAGGGACCCTTCTTCGCAAACCTGAGGATTCTTCCAAGTCACATCCATGAGAATGAGCTCACAATACATCTTTTTAAGATTTTCTCTAGGAGGACATTTTAGTCAGAGTAAATCTGTTTAATACCAGTAATCGGCTACAGCATGAATAATGCTGATTTCACAGATAGCCTCAAACTGACTCTCTTGTCTTTTGACTGCTCTGAACAGAGTCATTTGATGTCAACCAAACAAATACTACATTCATGTTGCCTAGCATTAATTTAGAGAACTCCATGGTGTTTCACTAATTCATCAAATTTATGTGCTCAGGCACCACAGGAGCAGAGAATAGAACTCTAAGTTTTATCACTAGGGTTGCTTGGGAGCGAGGTCCTGTGAGGCAAGGTAACCAACACATTCTAAGAGGAACTTGGTAAATGTCTATGTCCTGTCTGTGGCCCTTTTATAAATGACAGAGAAGCACATGCTATGGCATGCACATAATTGCTTGAGTTACAAACTTCTCTATGGAACAGGAAAACTCTGAACTCCTTTCAACAGATTAATCTACTGGTGCTACTTAAAGGGGAAATATGTTTAGCTTACTAATTTATTTATGAAAAATATACAAACTATTGTTTATTTTTTTGCAAATGAGGCCTCCATCTCTTCTCAACCTTGAACTGGACATTGAAGTTGTCATTTCTACATAACATTGCAAGGCAAGAGCTTCTCTATGAAGTTCTGACATCTGCTCAAATCCCAAGTAGTGGTAAATGGAGATCACATTAGCCATTTGTGTCACTACTTACAATAGACTTGATGGTGCAGTCTCTCACGGTCTGTGAAGCTTTTTACGATATATGCTATGATTCCTGTACTCTGGAAACTGCAATGGCATTTGTACAGTTCCTGGAAGGTTCTTTATTTGCAGTGGCATAACCATGACTGAAATTAGGCAAGATCTGTTAAATTTACAATAAATTCAAGGATTTTCTTTGAGGCAAGGAAGAATTCCCAGTCAATGTTGCAAACTACGTTTCTTGAGGAAATCTGAAAGGTAGGAAGAGGTAAAGAAAAAAGTTTCTGCCACGATAGCTTCTTCTGAGAAGAGACTTAAATGTAGTGTTTACACTGCTTGTGAGAAGAGATTTCAGTGTGGTGTTTATGCTGCTCTTGTCTATGCATGCACACAGTGCATTCTTCTGCACTTTGCTGAAAAACGAAGCAATTCTGTGTGCCATATCATGTATACTTGAAACCAAGAACATGTGAATCTAGCAAATGTTGACTATGAAGACCATCCAAATTTGGCAAATCCTTACAAAAAACAAAGTATCTTTTTAAAACTCCCAGTCTGAAAAGCAAGTGCAGATAGTCATTCCCATTTATTCTACCATTTTTCAGAAAAGAGTACCTACAGGCTTCTTGAAAAGTAGTTTACCAGTGGGAATGCAAATCTTAAAATTTAAGCTCTCTTGCCTTACATAAATAACATGGGGTGCTTAGGTGGACCCACGGACAGAGGCAAGCTGAATGTAGTCAGCAGGACAGCTGCAGCAGGAGCATGCATGGAGTTTCTCTTCCAAGTGGATGCTCAGAAATATGTTGGAAACGCATGGTGACATCAGAAATGCCACTGGGAGCCGCTGGAGTCAGGGAACCGGCCAATCTTTGGGCAGGACAGACCAGATTGGATGTGCTGTGAGGGAGCTGACAGCCCATGGTTAGCCAGTAGAAAGTGATGCCACTGCCCTGCACCACCCAGAATGGGCTAGGACGTTGCACTGGAATTTCCTTGAGCCTCCAGTGCTCCCCCTGCACGCAGGGTCCCCTCAGAGGAGATACAAGGAGTTAGTTTTATTTGCTGCAGCAAGAGTAGCAAAGAGCTCCCACTGAAGTGCTCTTTGCCTACCAGAATCTAGCCTGAAAAATGTAGAGGGGAGAGGGTCCTCCACAGCTTCTCTTTTGGCAGAGAAAGTGACAGCTTGACAATGAGGATTCTGCTAGAATCCAACTGTATGTTCATGTTGGGCTATACTTCTCACATATTTGCATGATGTTCAAAAGAATGATATTAATTGCTTTTCTCTCTTCTTTTAGATCTTGCACAGTCTTCTCTAAAATGTTTTGAAGGACTGTTGTAGGGCTGCTACTGTGTGCAGCAGCAGAGTATATGCTGAATGAAATATTTAACTCCTTGTTTTTTCTTATGCCTGCACAAGTTTTCAGAGAGAGAAAAAGGTTTTGCAGAATCATAGAATGGCTTAGGTTGGAAGGGACCTTAGAGATCACCTAATCCAAACTCCCTGCCATGGGCAGGGATGCCCTTAGTTAAGGGCAGGTTGGAGAAAAGAAGACTCCAGGGGGACCTTATAACTGCCTTCCAATATCTGAAGAGAACCTACAGGAAGACTGGAGAGAAGAGTGTCCACTGACAGAACAAGGGGAAATGGATTTAAACTGGAGAATAGGTTTAGATTGGATCTTAGGAAGAAATTCTTCAGTACGTGGGTGGCAAGACTCTGGAATAAATTGCCCAGAGAGGTTGTGGCAGCCCCCTGCCTGAGGATGTTCAAGGCCAGGTTGGATGAGGGGTTCTGGTTTCCTTTCTCTGTTTTCTCAGAAGGCAGTGTGACTGGCTGGTGGGATTTTATTGAGAGAATAATGTTGGAGCAGCCCTTTAAAGTCAGATGCTCACAATGAGGGCTGCACTCCAGGCAGAGTTAGCACTGCCAAATAAGCACTATAGCACACCTAATCTTAGTAACAGTGCTGTTCATTTTGTCTCTAGCCGAAGGTTTATGTTCGAGAGTGGGGAGAAATCCGCTTTACTCTGTAATTTAGAGTACCAGGCTTTATGACCTTTCCTGAAGTTTATTCTTGCTTCAGCTTTTACTAGTGCAGGATATTAGCAAACTAATACTGAAGGCAAAGTCTGGAACTGACTGACATTACTGGAATACTTCTGTATGTGTATGTGTGTGTATAACAAAAATATTATGTGTGTTTGTCTTTAAAGAATTTTTTAATGGTATTTATGTCTCTTTTACAATTATGTTTACATGGGCACATACACAGTACGTTGTCTTAAGTTATTACAGCAGTTTCTGTGGTTGCCTGATATTCCGTCTGTCAGTCATCCTCATAAAGAAAAAATAAAGCAGTTCTTACACTACAGGTTTTCTGGGCATATTTTGGGCGTGCTTCTTTGATCTTCACCTATACGTTAAATAGAAATTATTCTGTCCAGCATAGATTCTATTTTTCTCTCTCTTTTTTCCTCTTTCGCCTCTTTCTTCATCCATATATTAAACTAAACAGGATGCCCAGACAATTTTATGGTTAAAAACAGTTGGTAACATTTCAGAGAAACATGTCTTCTAGGAATACACAGCTGTACATTTGAAGCAGGAACATATATGAAGTTTTCTGATTTTTAGAAACAAATCTTGATATAATGCACAGTTTCTGCTATCCAAGCCTGCCCAATCCACTACCGTTGTAGCCAATAATATTTGTTATATGGAAATAAATCATTAAAAGAACATATATAAAGAATCCTGTTTATTTGATTCTTTTTTATTTTTTGAAGGATAATTCAGAATTACTGAATTGGAAATTTACATTGAGAATCCATGCCTGCAAGTAAAGATTTGATTTTGTCCAGCTATTGTTTATGATTATTGCTCAACCACACCACTATGGGATGTTGAAAGCAAAGTTCCTGGCATAAGTAGATTTATATAATCTATTGAATACTCCACTCAAAAAGTGCACCCTCTCCTTCACTGAATGACACATAGTCTAAACCTGTTGCTGCCTGTTCTTGCTTTGGGTGGTGATTTGACAATGGGTTTCCATGAGCTGCACAAGTGTTTCTTAATGCAGCCCCAGGGAATGCTTTTAGAGCACGATACCTGAGATGGCAACTCAGAAATTTCCCAACTTTCTTTTCCTTATCTTAAAATTACATAAATAATGTAAGAGGGCTCTCAAGTGCTGTAAGGATAAAATGTAGATATGTGCCAGACTTGTGAACGAAGCTCTTTGGAAACATTCTGCAAAATAACATACCATCTGAAAAATGTGTTCTGTGAATTATGACAGGTATGGACTTAAGTAAAATCATGGTGTACTTAAAAAAAAAAAAAAAGAAAAAGCTGAACTTTTGGAGCTATCTAACTTCATGTTTTAACTAGTAAGATTTCTGAATATTCCTTCAATCTGTTTTTCTCTGTAACTTGTTAGTTCCTAGTACAACAGTCTTCACCCAAGATAGTGGCTTCTCTGCTGCATTACTAATTAAAATGATCCCACACTAAGGAAAAAAGGAAGTGAAATCTATGTTATTAGAGGTGGCTCATGATACAGCAACTTAGATATTCTAAAAACAAGCATCAGACACCTATGTTCCAGGAAGTATGCCATATACTTTAATTGATTCTGGAGCTCTCCTCAATTGTGGAGAAAAATTTTGGATTAAAAGTGTGTTTTCAAGGCTCCTTGTACAGCAGGTGGAAAGCTTGTATCTCAACTCAGAAAGTCAGTGTTAATAGTAACTTCTTTGCCTCTCCTCTTCTCCAGCCCATACCATTAAAGTCAGTGGAGTTCTGCCCTTGACCTGTCTTTATGCTAGTTTGGATAATTGTACTGGGTTCAGCTAGGATAGGGTTAATTTTCGCTGGAGGCTGGGAGCTGGGCATAGCCAGGAGAGCTGAACCAAACTAGCCACTAGCCAAGGGGATCCTAGATACCATCATGATGTCATGCTCAGAGTACACAGAGGGATCTGGCCGGGGCAGGGGTCTCTCTCTTTTCCACCTCTCCTACTGAGAGCTCGGCTGCTGCGTCGCTGGGTTCCGGGCGCTGAGGAGTCCGCTTTGCACATCACTCGCGTTATATGATACCTAGTTAAACACTACTGTTATTACTGTTTTTCACTGTTATTGTTATCATTTATGTTTCATCATTAAAACAAACTGTCTGTATCTCAACCCCACAAGGCTCTGCCTACTGCTCCTTCCGGACTCTCCTCCTTACTCCCGGTAGGGGAGGAGTGAGCGAGGGAGCGACCGAGTGGTTCCTTTGTCTCTTCCTGCCGGTCAGTCCGCTCGAAGCACGACAACAATACAGTTGTATATTCATTTGAGTTTGCTGAGAAATTATGCTGTTAATATCATATCTGTGAAATATTTTGAAGGTCCGAACAGTGAATTTCACTGTCCACAATGTAGTTAGATGAAGGTTTTAAGGTAGTTAGATGGAGGTTTTTTCTTCTAAGGTATTCTTACTTGTTATTAATTTAAAAAGGGCATTAGAAAGAAGTATTAATTAGGAAAAAAGTAGCAATAAAAAATAAATCTCCAGACTGAGATATTGCTTGTGGGCTATATGAAGAATTCTCCAAGGTCTGTTATATTTTCTTTATTCTCACACATACTGTGATAAGTCCTTTTAACATTGGGGGTTGAGATTTGTGGAGGTAATCAAATTTTTTTTTGCCTTTAAAGTAATCCAGACATGGTTTGTAGCCAATCTCGTTCTAGTACTGAAACGCATAGGAGTCTTCTGGGATATTTACCACATTGATGTCAAAAGTTAATTTAACAAAATAACAGGAGCTTTCATTTCTTTATCCTTCAGAAGAAGCAGCTGTACACTTCCACCTATTGATAATGTGGAACTTGGGTTTGCCGTTATTTGGTTACAAGAAAATTTCACTAGTAAAGAGCCTAAATAGAATAGGTGGTCATTCACTGTTTCTTGTCTCATTCATCAAATGAACAGTCCTACCAAAGCTAGTTTGTCATGTGAAGTTTGAGGCAAGATTTTGCTTTATATATTATGTGAATGACATAATTTTCAAATATAAAAAAGCATAATAAATGGCCCATGGCCCCAAAATGCCAAATAATGATTTGAAATAGAGAAGATAAGGAAAAAAAAAACTTCTTTGTTGTTGTCGTAAAGGACAGTGCACATCCATTGTCATTATTTTACAAAGTGATAGTGGGTTTCCTCAATCAACTTCGGGGTTTTTTTTTTAAGAACACAACTGATCCTTTGGCATGCTAGTGTGCAAACATATTCTGAGATGTTTCGTTACTTCATTTAATAAAAGTTAAATTACCTTCCTGCTTTTTCAAGTGCCACTTCATTGATGGAACTTGAAATAGGCAGGAGAAACTGACACTGAAAGATGCTTTTGGGGATATAATGCTGCATGAGACAAAAAATGTAAATTCAAAGCCTAGTTGTCTCCTCTTGAAGGCTGGCAAGGCAATATGGCCACATTCTGTGATGAAATTTCTCATTAGAACCAGCACCTCCTGACTTCCTGGATCATGACTCTTCATGCTGGTAACAATAACTTGTAACAATTTCTTGACTCATATAGTACTATTGAGCTGTGCTCTTAAGCAAGCAGGAGCTGGAGTCCACTATATTCTTTGATACCCTCACTGCATTACAGCAACTGAACTGCAGACTTGCTTTAATGGGACATGTTCTGAGAAAGAAAACTACATAGTGATGAATGAGAATGAGTGAATGCAGCTTTAGCTCTTAGCTTTAGGTCGAATTTACTGGAAAGGGCAGTTCTTTGGTTACAAGCTGTGCACATGAAGGATAAAATCACCATTTCAGTCACAAACGTGAAATCCCACAGCATTTTTTACTTTTCAAAGTTCAACTGTACTTTTAAGGAGTCTCACATTGCAGCATGCACCGTACTGTTTCTGATGTAGCCTCCTGAGGCCTTAGTGCCCTTTTATTTTAGGAAACTAGCATTTTGCATTGGTGCAGATACCCTACGTTTTACAGTTAGCCATGCTGGCAGCAGTGCGTTGCAGAATTAAGACTTTCGTCCTTGAGCTCTTTTCTAAGCAAGTACATAATTCTCGCTTGCTAATAATCAAAAGAGACCGTGACCAGCAAAGTATAGCTCATGTTGGGAGTTTGCTTGTGAGAATGGTCAGATAAGATGCTTCTTGTACACAAGATGTGCATGGGAGTGAATGGAAGAGTATGATCAAAACAGACCTGGGAAAGTCTGTTCTCCCTGTGTGATAACAGAGTGATTGAAGGAGTACATGAGCGAATAACAATCCTGGCTTCATAGTCTGGTGTCCTGTTTGTAACCCATAAATACCGCTTCTTGCTAATAAACTTTGTCTTAGCTTCTCTCAAGAGCTGAGTCCGTGCCTTTCAGCCTGCCGCATGTTGGTGCAGCTGTTATCACATGGATGGTTTATTTATCCACTGTGTCATCTTCAACTCTATTTTGGGAGAAGGAGGTGTTCTTAAAAGTCATAACTTAATAATGTACATATATTTACATGTAATATACTGTTATATATGTGTATATTTGTCCTGGCACTTAGATTATCAGGACCTACATAGCAGCTTCCTCTTATTTTTTTGTGCTATGGTGCTATCTGAAACATAGCAAGCTTGTTATGAACCAGGCTAATGGGGGTAACTCTTACCTCACTGTTATGCCTTATTAAAGCCATGAAGAGAGGTCAGCAGGAGGCACAACTTATTTCATTCAAGCCATTCATAAAGCCATAAATTACTAAGTCTTCGAAAGTGCAAGTTTTCAGGGTTAAGGAGATTTAAACAGCATGCTCCTCTCCAGGGCAAATTCCCCTCTTTGCAGATGTCCCTCAGAAAAGTGTCTTTATAAATGGATCTTAAACGCAGTGTAAGTAACGAATTGGCTTTGTATGGCTTACATTAAGGAACTTAAATTTTCCTGTTCGATTACAGCTGCTTGCCCATTAATAAAAATATGATTGCTAGCAATAACGCCATAATTGGAAGGTGCCAGAAGTTCGAAAAGGACAATTCTACTACTAGTAAAACAACTGGTATTCTCAGCCACATAACATTTCAGACAGAAGTCCTGTTCTCTCTTAATATTTTAGTGTAAATACAAATAGTAATCCTTTCTTACCATTGTGCCCATTGGTGCCTAAAATCTTTCCAATCTCCCTTTAATTTACGGAAATTAACTTACTCATGAAACTCAAGTTTTTCGTAATGCTGCCTTTTGACTGTGTTGTTCCCATAATGTTTTTACTATGATTGCTAGCAATTCCTTTAAATTCTTGTGAGATTTGTGTGAAGATTTTGCTAACATTTTGAAAAAAAAAAAAAGTATGTTTGTGTTCTGTATGTTTTCTGTTTCTGTATGAAAAAATCCTGAGTAACTTTGAAAAAGCAGATAAAAAACTACAAATTTTTGATGTAGAGATAAAGAAAGTGATGACAGGACAATGTTTTTGTATCTTGTGTTTGGTTTTTTGGGGTTTTTTTTTGTTGTCTTTTTTTTCTTCCCCCAAATTTATAGATGTGATGACACAATGTTTTTGTATCTTGTGTTTGGTTTTTTTTTTTGTTGTCTTCTTCCCCAATTTAAGATGGGTAGCACTGTTGTTTTTTTTTTGTATGGAGAACTCTCATTTTCAGAAACAGATTTCAGAGTTTTCTTCGTCTGTTGTGTCCTGGTAATAAGCTTCATGTCCCCTTTGCTCAGGTAAAGACCCGTAGCAGGATGTTCTGCATTTCTTGTCATGGAATATACAGAAAAATTAAGTGAGAATCACCATGAAAAGCAGAAATATGGGTGGCTATGAAACTGAACATCTGAAAAAAACCACAGGATTTGAGGTGCAGCCTCATCAGTGCCAAGTACAGGGGGGCAATCACTTCTCTAGTCCTGCTGGCCACACTATTTCTGATAGAGCTGCTGGGACGCTGGTGGCCTTCTTGGCCACCTGGGCACACTGCTGGCTCGTAGTCGGACAGCTGTTGACCAACATACCTAAGTCCTTTTCTGCCAGGCAGCTTTCAAGCCACTCTTTCCCAAGCCAGTAGAGTTGCATGGCATTTTTGTGACACAAGAGTAGGACCCGGCACTTGGCCTTGCTGAATCTGACATGATTGGCCTCAGCCCATCAATCTGGCCTGTCCAGATTCCTCTGAAGAGCCTTTCTTCCCTCAAGCAGATCAACACTCCCACCCAGTTTGGTGTCATCTGCGAACTTACTGAAGGTGCACTTGATCTTCTCATCCAGATCATTGATAAAGACATTAAACAATCTGGCCCCAGTACTGAGCCCTAGGAACAGGGTCACCGGCCACCAATTGATTTAACTCCATTCACCATCACTCTCTGGGCATTGCCATCCAGCCAGTGTTTTACCTGGTGAAGAGTAGGCCCATCCAAGCCAAGAGCAGCCAGTTTCTCCAGGAGAATGATGTAGGAAATGGTGTCAAAGGCTTTACTGAAGTCCAGGTAAATGACATGTACAGCCTTTCCCTCATCCACTAAGTGTGTCAGCTTGTCATAGGACATCAGGTTTGTCGAGCAGGACCTGCCTTTCATAAACTCATGCTAACTGGACCTGATCATCTAGTTGACCTGTACATGCCATGTGATGGGACTCAAGAGGATCTGTTCCTTAACCTCCCCTGCTTACTTCTGGCCTTTCTTTAAATGCGTGTCACATTTACTAACCTGTAGTCAACTGGGACTTCCCTGGTTAGCCAGAACTGCTGGTAAATTATTGAAAGTGGCTTAGTGAGCACTTCTGCCAGATCCATCAGGTACCTTTGGGTGGATCCCATCCAGTCTCATAGACTTCTGTGTGTCTAAGAGATGTAGCAGATTGCTAACCATTTCGCCTTGGATTATAGAGGCTTCATTTTGCTTCCTGTCTGTTTCCAGCTCATTTGGCTGGATACTCCGAGAACAACTGGCCTTACTATTAAAGACTGAAGCAAAGAAGTCATTAAGTACCTCAGGCTTTTCCTCATCCTTTGTCATTACATTTCCCCTTGCATCTAATAAAAAGTGGAGATTCTCCTTAGCCTCCGTTTTGTTAATGTATTTATAGAAACTGGTTTTAGTGTCTTTTACCACAATAGTGAAATAAAGTTCTAAGTTCTCACAATACCTTTTTAGTCTTCCTGAGTTGCCTGCCCCTTCTTCCAAAGGTCATAGGTTCTCTTTTTTTCCTTTGAGTTCCAGCCAAATCTC
Source organism: Trogon surrucura (assembly GCA_020746105.1). Taxonomy (NCBI): domain Eukaryota; kingdom Metazoa; phylum Chordata; class Aves; order Trogoniformes; family Trogonidae; genus Trogon; species Trogon surrucura. The sequence continues at coordinate 27,125,198 of CM036622.1, read as the reverse complement.
TGTTCATCCAGCTCAGTCTTCTTCCCCACCAGCTCATCTTTCAGCCCATAGGGATGTACTGCTCTGGTGTCTTTAAGATTTCCTTCTCGAAGAATGTCCAGTCTTCCTAGACTCCTTTGCCCTTCAGCATGGCAGCCCCAGGGAACTCTATCAACCAGGCCCCTAAACAGGCCAAAGTCTGCACTCCGGAAGTCCAAGACAGTAGTTCCGATGACCTTCCTCCTTACTTGTCTGAGAATTGAAAAATCTTAACATTTTGTGATCACTATGCCCAAGACAGTCTCAAACCATCACAACAGCCACAAGTCTTTCTCTGCTCACAAACAGGTCCAGCAGAGTGCCTTCCCTAGTTGAATAACCCACCAGCTGTATCAGGAAGTTGTCTTCCACATACTCCAGGAAATTCCTAGCTTGCTTCCTCTCCACTGTACTGTATTTCCAGCAAACATTTGGTAAGTCAAAATCTCCATGAGAACAAGGACTAGCAATCATGAGACTTTTCCTAGCTGTTTGTAGAATAATTAATCTGTCTCTTCATTCTAGATGGATGGTCTGTAACATACTCCCACCTTACTGGCCTTCCCCTCGATTCTTATTTGTAAAGACCTGACCCTTTCATTGCCATCCTCGATCTCTAGACAGTCAAAACAGTCTCTAACATACAGGACTACTCCACCACCTCTTCTTCCTTGTCTGTCCTTTCTGAAGATTGCAGCACCATGGTTCCATGATTGCAATTATATCATAGTTTCCCAGCTGCACGATGGCTTCCAACTCCTCCTGTCTGTTGCCCATGCTGCATGCATTGGTATAGATGCACTGCAATTTGGACTATTAACCCTGCCACATATTTTAGAGAAGAAGCGCTAATTCCTATGTTACTGTTCCCAGGTGCTCTCATGGTTTCTAAGGTATGAACAGCCCTTGTGTCTTTGCTACCATCTGGATCTCCATCCCTGACTGCTCCTAAGACAGCTAAGGAGCATTCATTGCTGCTCTGGTTTCCTTAACTTTTTACCCTGTTGCATTCAACTTCACATATGTCACTACTATGGACCCCATCCCCAGGCTTATCAGTTTAAAGCTTACTTCACCAGGTTTGCTAGCCTATTGGAAAAGATTCCTCTGCTTTTCCAGTCAGGTGGATCCCATCTCTCCCTAGCAGGTGATAGTCATCAAAGAGTCCCCCATGATGATGGAAGCCAAAACCCTGGCAACAGCACCAGCCACATAACCAAATGTTGATTTTTACAATGAGTGTCTTCCTGCCTGCACCCTTTCCTCTAACTGGTAAAATAGAGGAAAAGATAATGTTACCATCAATTCCTTTCAATTGCACCTCAGAGCTCTATAGTCTTTCTTGATTCTACCCAGATTCTGGCTTGCCATTCCATTTGTGCCCACATGGAGGAGAAGTAACGGGTAACAATCTGTGTTTCTAACAAATTGTAAAATTAGAGGCTTTAGGACCTGGAAGGTGCAAACTTCATGTGATTCCCTGTCAGGTGACATATGGGTGCCTCGATGCCCTTAGCAGAGCTACCTACTATGAGCACTCACCATTTCTTTTTGTAGTTTCTAGTACATACTGCTGGTATGGTTTCTCACGGCAGAGGTTGCTCATAGGTGTTTTCAGCTGTTAAAACATCATATCTGCATGGTTGTTATACACGAAGGTGGAAAGTGAAGGGGAGTCCCTGCTCTTGCGGACTGGCAGGGTTCATTGTACCTTGTTCTGAGTAGCATCAACCATAACAGGCTGGTTGTGAAACCACTCATCTATCTCTTCTTCAGCTCCTCTGATACTGCACAGTGTTCTCACTGTCTCCTGTATCTGCCACCTGGTGTGACAGATCCTCAATTTGCTTGTATCTTTCGCAGGTTGTGCCTCAGGAGGAAAGGCTGGACTGCAATTTCCTTCAACTACTAAGGATGTTCTGTCTGGGTGGAAGCATGAGACATCTTGGATATTGTTGCTGCAGCAACCCCAGCTATCAGAGATGAGTGCCCACCACCTTACTAAGAAGAGCAGATGGAGCTGGCCAGTAGCAAGCTGATGCTCTTTGATCCAACTACTGCACCACATCCTGATCACTAGCGCTCCTTAGGGGCTTGAGCCACAGTTGTACTGTCCCCACCCCAGTCTCGTCAGCCTCACTCGTGAGAGCTGGAGGCTCCTGGCAGCTTGCTCCTTTGGCATTTCCCAAGCTGAGGAAACTTCACCACACACCATCACCAGCCACTCTGCTGCAGACCAAGTTGGCACTAAAGCTGATTGCCTTGATGAGTCTCTCCCACAATTGCCCAGGAGATCATTCTTCCTACGAATCTGGAAGATCTCAGAGGGTATGACCTACATGAAAGCTTTGGTTCTTGGCAAGGTCCCTGCATCTCCTTAGCAGGACACTAACAAAGCACTTTCTCTTCTGCTCTCTGTCTATGCTAAAGTCTCTCTATCTCTGTAAGACCAAGATGTTTATGTTATGAACAGGAACAAAACCAAGGTCACACACCTCAGGAAAGCAAAATTATAAAAAGAGCTACAAAAAGTCTCACTGATTTTGCTTACACGTTTTACTATACATCACCATTCAGCACATCTAAATGTGGAATGATTGATCAACTGCTTTACACACAGATGACCCAGGTGGTAGAAAAACGCACTGCTAGTAAAATATTGGAAAACGGGCCAGAGAGGCCAAGTTTATTCGTGTTAGTCCAAGCCATTGTCTGTCTTAATCTCAAGGTTTGATTTTCTCTTGACATGACTAGTCTTTCTTTGTACAGTATAAAGGATGGGGAGCTCTACCCATATCCCCCTGCCTGGTAGGACATGTGAGATGCAGTAAAACTTGCAGGCCTCAAAGATCAAATTCCAGGGCACAGGAGAGCAAACCATGGGGCAGCTAAGCAGTGTAATGAACTGGAGGAGATCCTCATTATTGTTCTCCCCTGTCAGTTTCTCATTTCAAACTTCCACAGTGTCAGTTCATACCTTTACCTTTTATTTTTTTGACATAATGAAATAGTCTTGGAAGCTTCACTGGTAGGATTTTAGCTATACTTAATTTCTTTGCTTTGCCAGTAGTTGTCTATGGTCTCTTAAAATTTGTTTTCTGTTTAGAATTGCTTAAACAGCTTTTTTTTTTCCATTCAAATTGGATTTGTTTCTTCATCTTTGCGTTGAAAACACTTCTATGTCAGGCCGCTGTGTCTTGAGATTTGCTCTGAAGCATTACACAAATCAAATACTTTGCCAGCCAGAAGTCTTCAGTGACTACATGGACATAGGATCTTTCCTCAGCTAGCTGGCATGATAAAGAGAAACATTCCAGAAGAGCTGCTTGCCTCCAAATACCTAGTGCTCCCACCCCAACTTTGTCAAAGAAATAGCTTTTGCAGCATGCCTGGAAGTACATCAAATTGAGGCTATTTTGAACCAAAATTCCAGATTCCTGGGGCCTCAGCTGAGAATATGCAGCTGCCAGTACCCTTCTCTTTCTAACGCTAGGATCCAGACCAAACTCTGCCACTGGCCACAGCTGTGGCAGTGCTGTATTTTGTGGATTTCTCTGCAGAATTTGTTTTGAGCAGTTTGTTGGGAATTCAGTATTCAGGGAGTGGTATTCAGGCTGAATGAACTGGTCCACTTTTCCTTTTCTACAGAAAAGATTATGGTTTGTCTGCAGCTGTAGAGCCTAGGTTTAGAAAGAAGTGAAATGCATCTTACTGATGATAAATGTTACAAATTACCCCAAGCAATTCTGAACTGGAGTTGATGTTGGTGTTTATTTTTGTTTACTTATTGTCTAGTAAACTGAAGGAAGTCTGTCTACATTCAAATTATTCCATGCTTTGACTGGACTGTGAAGACTTCTAGACCTGTGTTGTCTTAATCATACAGTCTGTGACTCCTGTACTTAACAACAAACTTCCAATCAATTTTGAAAGGCTAACCTCAGAGTTTGATCAAAGGTTAAATTTACTCTGGCAGGGAAGGTAGGAGGATTACTACTTCTATAATTTTGCCTGCTGGGTGGTGATACTGTGGCTGCATCTGACCTTTACATTGCACTCCCAAGGCTAGGGTTACATTTCAGAAAACACTCTATGACAACTAGAGATACAGTGCACAGCCCTTCTTTCCTTTGGAACACATTCCATGCATGGTCGCACTTGATCTCCGTTAGCTATGGCTGTTTCTTGCAGTTATTCTTCCTATCCTTACAACCACTCACATCAGCAGGCCAGATTTCCAGAAACAGTCCTGCCTCCATTTGGATGTGGTGCCATGTCTCACTAATGTGTTGGCTGAGAGGAAATTTGATAGCCAAGGATAAGTCCAAGTACTTAAAATATATTCAGTGTTACTGTTTGCAGTAAACATATGCATTTAATAGAGAGCTTCAGGGAGATTGCTGTCTCTCGGGTGTTAGCACCACCCTAGCCAGAATAACTGCAACAGTGCTGTAGGAACTGGGTGCTTTGGTAGCTGGGAAGGATAAAAGTTACAGAGCTGGGGCTCAGGCTGGGTGAGGAAGCCACATGTGGGGTTATGGAAAGAAGGGTGAGGAGTCTAGTTTTGTAAGTGATAATTCCTATGTGGATATTGGAGTGATATTTTCGCTATGAAGCCACAAGCATTTCAGATTGGATTCCAGTTGTACTGAATTCTCCTTTTATTGTTTGACTTCAGCTATAGACAGTAATAGGAAAATCTGGATCTGCAGGATGAAACTGCGACACAGAGTATCCTAAGCTTGGCCTTCTCATTGCATATAGTAAGAATGAACTTTTAGCTATTTGACTCCTACATATCAGTCTCTTCTAGCACTATCATACAGAGTCACACAGAGTGTTAGAGGCTGGAAGGGACCTCAAAGATCATCTAGTCCAACCCCCTGCCAGAGCAGAATCACCTACAGTAGATCGCATAGGAAAGCGTCCAGGCGGCTTTTGAATGTCTCCAAAGAAGGAGACTCCACAACCTCCCTGGGCAGCCTGTTCCAGTGCTCTGTCAACCTCACAGTAAAAAAGTTTTTTCTAATATTTTTATGGAACCTCCTATGTTCCAACTTGCACCCATTGCCCCTTGTCCTGTCAATGGATGCCGCTGAAAAGAGCCTGCCTCCGTCCTCGTGACACTTCCCTTTGACGTATTTGTAACCACTTATGAAGTCATCCCTCAGCCTCCTCTTCTCCAAGCTAAAGAGACCCAGCTCCTTCAGCCCTTCCTCATAAGGGAGATGTTCCACTCACTTAATCATCCTTGTGGCTCTGCGCTGGACTCTCTCAAGCAGTTCCCTGTCCTTCTTGAACTGAGGGGCCCAGAACTGGACACAATATTCCAGATATGGCCTCACCAGGGCAGAGTAGAGGGGCAGGAGGACCTCTCTTGACCTACTTGCTACTCCCCTTCTAATACACCCCAGGATGCCATTGGCCTTCTTGGCCACGAGGGCACATTGCTGGCTCATGGTCAACCTGCTGTCCACTAGATCCCCCAGGTCCCTTTCCCCTGCGCTGCTCTCCAGCAGGGCAGTCCCCAACCTATACTGGCACATGGGGTTATTCTTTCGCAAGTGCAAAACTCTACACTTGCCCTTGTTGAACCTCCTAAGATTTCTCCCTGCCCAGCCTTTCAGCCTCTCTAGGTCTCTCTGAATGGCAGCACAGCCTTCTGGTGTGTCAACAACTCCTCCCAGTTTCGTGTCATCAGCAAACTTGCTGACAACATTCTCTAATCCCTCATCCAGGTCATTGATGAATATATTAAAAAGCACTGGCCCAAGCACTGACCCTTGAGGGACCCCACTAAACACAGGCCTCCAACTAGACTCTGCCCCATTGACCACAACTCTCTGGCTTCTTCCCTTCAACCAGTTAGTGACCCACCTCACTACTCGGTCGTCCAGACCACACTTCCTCAGTTTACCTATGAGGATGCTGTGGGAGACGGTGTCAAATGCCTTGCTGATGTCCAGATAGACCACATCCACTGCACAGCCATCAGCTATCCACCTGGTTATGTCTTTGTAAAAGACTATCAGGTTGGTCAAACATGACTTCCCCTTGGCAAAGCCATGCTGACTGCTCCTAATAACCTTCTTATCCTTGATATGCCTAGAGACAGCGTAAAGGATAAGATGTTCCATCACCTTTCCAGGGGTGGAGGTGAGGTTGACCGGTCTGTAGTTACTCGGGATATCCTTCCTGCCCTTCTTATAGACTGGAATGACATTCGCTGTCCTCCAGTCTTCAGGCACCTCATCTGTTCCCCATGACTTACCAAAGATGATGGAGAGTGGCCTAGCAATGACTCCTGCCAGCTCCCTCAGCACCCATGGGTGCATCCCATCAGGTCCCATGGATTTATGGATGTTTAAACATTCAGACTGATCCTTAACCCAGTCCTCATCAACCAGGGCAAACTCCTCCTTTATCTTGACTTCCTCTGGGGCCTCAGGGGACTAAGGCTCCTGAGGACAGTCTCCAACAGTGTAGACAGAAGCAAAGAAGGCATTCAGCAACTCTGCTGCCTTTCTGTCTTCTGTCTCCAGGGCACCCACCTCATTCACAAGAGGGTCTACATTGCCTCTAGTGTTAGTTTTGTCAGCAATGTATTTGAAGAAGCCCTTTCTGTTGTCCTTGACCTCCTCCCTTGCAAGTTTTAATTCCAAGGAGGCCTTAGTGTTTCTAATTGCCTCCCTACCTTCCCTGACAGCAGTCCTATCCTCCACCGAAGTGGCCAGCCCCTCCTTCCACAATTTATATACCCTCTCCTTCCACCTGAGTCTGCCCAGCAGATCGCTGGTTAACCATGTAGGCTCCTGGATCTCTTCCTTGATTTCCTACCTGTTGGGATGCACTGATCCTGAGCCTGGAAGAAGTGGTCTTTGAATACCAACCAACTCTCTTGGGCCCCTTTACCTTCCAGCTTCCTGTCCCAAGGGGTTTCCCCTAGCAATTGCTTGAAGAGGCCAAAGTTGGCCCTTCTGAAGTCACTGCTTGGTATTCTGTTTCTACCACACAAGATTCTGAACTCTATCATCTCGTGGTCGCTGCAGCCAAGATTGCCCTCAGCTTTCACTGCTTCAACCAGACCTTCCTTGTTGGTGAACACAAGGTCCAGCAGCGCTCGTCTCCTGGTCGGCTCATCCATCATTTGCATCAAAAAACTAACATTGATGCACTGGAGGAACCTCCTGGACTGAGGATGGAAATGCATTTGGGTGGGTAGGATAAAGACTGCCTTAAATTTTAAAGTGATTTTGAAGAACTTTTCAAAGTTTAATTGTAGCAGGGTTGTAGTGTCAACTGGTGGCACAGTTGTTACAGGACATTTCTTGAGAGACAAAAGTAGTTTTGTGTAACAAACCCAAGAGCAACACTTGATTATACTTATGGTTACTAGTAGAAGCGTCTATTTTTTAACTATTAACTACTTTTAACTATTAACTGTTTTTCACACTTAATCTCCGTGTTCCTGAAACCTCACTTTCTATCTTTCTGCTTTGTTTGGAAAGTATTTCTCCTTCCAGTCTGTTCCTCACAATGTTTTTATAGTTTAGCTTCTTGTTTCTGCCTCTGTGATTCCTTGAAACTTTTGTGATTTTTTTAATGAATATGTCATCATGTCTAAACCGATTTGATGATCTTATGCTCTCTTTGGTTGTTTCACTTCGGGCAGTGTCTTCCACTTGGGCACATTCCACTGGGGTAACATAAAGATGTCACTGGAGATGTTCAATACACCTCACAGAATCACAGAATTGTTGAGGCTGTAAAAGACCTCTGAGATCATCAAGCACAGCCTATGAACCAACACCATCACATCTGAATCTGCTTTGCACTTTCTTTATCACATGTCTATTAAGTCTGTGTGGCCTCGAACCGCAGGTTTTTGTAGCCTGAGGAGGGACTGACACTTGGGCATGCATCTATCTCACATTAGTTCATGCCTGTAGGGCCATACAGCACAAGTTAGTGGCACAAATGCTAGGGGACTGCATGCTCACAAAATTCCAAGCCCCATAAACTGGCCTCCCTTGCCTGTACCAGAGTACTCAAGGCTCCTACTATTGCTGACATTTCCCAAATCTTGATCTTTAGGGATGCAAAGATTGCAGAAATTAAATCCCTGAACTGCATGTAGCATTACCAAGAAAAGGACCTATCTCCTGCACCTCCTTACCTGCCTGGCAGCTCAGTTCTATTTCCCATGCCTCTGATGTTATCCACAACCTCCTCTCTCTGTCGCTGTCTGAAATTACCTTCATCATCCACTTTTTTTTCTTTTTTTTTTTCTTTTTGCAGAAGTCTTATACTATACTCCAGGCTTCTGTGTGTAACTGTTTACAGAGAGGAGACTTTAATATTTTGCCATATGTTTAGCACTAACAAATCATAGTTGTGTTGCTGATAAAGACATGGAGGATCAGAATGGATTTTGTGTTATTATTTTAGGCCTGTTGTATTTGTCAGTACTCTTGACTTAGATGACGGTTAGATCACATTTCATGACACATCAATGCAGAACGCTATGAAATTCCAAAAGGTTCACACAATTTTTCTTGCAGCTGTGCATAGAGATCTCTCTCTGTGTAACTTTTTTCTTAGGAGATGGAATACTGGTTGTTCTAACTGCTCTTTTCTTTGTTTTCTTTTCTTCCCTGACTTCATCAGACAGCAGTCTGATTAGTTTCTATTCACACAGAGTCACAGTGTGTTAGAAGTTGGAAGGGACCCTCAAAGATCATCAGTCCAACCCCCCTGCAGAGCAGGATCACCTACAGAAATCTCTATCTGTGTCTCCTCTGCCTCTGCTGTCTTCAAACTCATGAGACCTCCCACCTCAAGGATGGAAAACGCACAGAAATGTTCATCTGGATCCTACCCAACTGTGCCAGAGTGGTTGCAGCCAGGATTTGTCCTTGACATATGGCTCTAAGAGGACATCTGTTGAAAACTTACATGACCAGTACAGCAACTTTGCCTCAGCATGGCTACGTGAAGCAAATAGATTTGACTGTGAAGAAAGTGATCATATTCAGTGTGTTTAATCTTCTTTCCACCATACCACGGGGAACAGTATGAGAAGTGGAAGCCACAGTTTGATACCATTTCCAACTCTTATGTTCTGAAAAGCCTGGGGCTAGGTCAAGATGCATATGTCAATTACACTTTTCAGTGCAGGTTAAGATGGAAAGATGCTGCAGGAGGGAGGAGGGGCAGGGCGAGAGATACTTCATTACCCCCTGGGACATCTCTCAAAGCATCATCTCCCAACACAGAAGAGACTTGTCGCCCATTGGTACCTAAGCATGTGGCACCTTGCCATCCCCCAGTCTGTCTTTCTTCTTGGCTTTATATGCAGAGGCCAAGGAGATAAAGTAAATGCTTTGCATGGAAGAATTGTATTTGCTTCAGGGCACAAGAAGGTAGGCTCTCAGTGAGCCCCCACCTCTCCCTGCTATATTGCATTTACTGGATGAAGCTCAGATGAGGGAGTTCTGTACCAGAGACATTAGGTGTGTGCCATTTGAGTGTTTGTCTTCCTGGGGGACTTCTGTGTAAGAATGAATATTTGTTTGTTCTGTTGTCTGATCTGAAGCCCTTCCACAGTAAAGTTTAACTGTGTCCAAGGTCATGGCAGGCCAAAAGAAAAGCAGTTGGTTGGCAAACTGCTAGGAAACACTTCTAGAAGTGCTGTTCTTCATAAGCAATCAAGACATAAATACTGGGGATATGTTTCCATGTCCCCTGAGAAATCAGTCTCGAAAGACAGGTGGTGTTTGCAATGAGCTGAAATTAAAATCCTCTATTCTCACAGGCATGCTAGAGGTGGGCTCTGAGGTGCAACGTGACACTGAATCACCCATTTAACAGTTATCCAGAAGTAGAAGTATTTCCACTGCTCAACCTATTTCCACAGCCTAGATTTGATTTCCTCTGTGTCCTTTCTCTCTTAGAGAACATCTGTAGTATGTCTTTGGTCAGGTGACTGACACATTAAAGTCATGGTCTTCAGTGAATAGAAAAGAAAATGTGGGTAATAAATTGATTGCTCTGAAAATTAATAATAAAAACTAAATCGTATAAGTTATTGCTATTTGGCTCAAATGCTAGTCCAGCCTAGAAAGATGGAGTAATTCTCATTAATTTGGTTCCCATACTTAGTTCCATAAGATGAACTTGAAATAAATTTTAAAAGAAAAGCACAGCATTCCAGAGCTCCAGAAAATGGTGAATCAGTCCTGTTATGCCCTGTAGTAATTTAAACTACTAGTAAATACCGTAAAGTGAATGAAACAAACTGTGTCAAGAAAGACAGGATGAATACAATATGTTTGGTACTTATTGGTATACAAATACAATATGTTTGGTACGTTTTTAATACTTCCTATCTTGTGCCTCATATAATAATCTGGGACCAGGATGGGACTATGGAGAATGGTGGGCAGTGGAGGTGTTCCTTCCATGCTGCCAGGCTGGTTTGGTTCAGGCTGCAGGTGTACCTGAATGTCACAGACTCAGATATGGCATTTTTCAGCAGTGCTTTCTTCGAGTGTTAATCTTGGAAGTGATAGTTAGTAAAATGCTATATGAAATGTCAACATGACAGCCATGCAGGCCAACAGTCCTCTTGGATGTCCCTCTGAGCAGTCTTCATAGAGTACACATCTTCATGCCACTATTGTCCTTGGGGCTCCGCAGAGAAGCTGTTTTGAGGTTGGGGGTTGTTATCCATTACAGAAGAGAGGACATTATGGAGTCATTGTGTAATACTGATATTGCTTATCTCATCATGAAGCCAATCAAGCATTAATCAGCTCCAAGGGCAGATCAGTCCTTTTTCCTTTTAGACCACAGTTACTACCTTACCATTTACCTATATCTCCTATTTGATCTAGTCAAGCTAAAGGACTAAATTTTCCTCTCACAAATTTAACTGTCCTTCAGCCAGCCTAAGTGAACATTTTGCCCAGGAATTAAAAAAACAGTGTCCTGTAATATAATTCAGAGTTCTGATTTCAATGCAAGATGATTTAAACGAAATTGGACTGGAAAGAGGAGTCAAGTAAAGCAGAAAATTTCATAATTTGAAAGAGCATTCCAAAAATAGTTCCTGTGTGCTTCCTCCAGTACACAGCTCTTTCCTTCTAAATTTAGTTATATATTAAAATTTCCAAAGGGTATGAAAAACAGTTGAAGAAATGCATTTCTCAACACTTAAATAGTACCTCTGAGCACATGCAGTGCAAAGGGGAGCTCTCAGCCAAAAATTCCACCATGTTTAATCTTTTTCTCGGTACCTTCCTTCTCAGCACAGACAAGTATTTAAATCCTGGCTGCAGACTTGGTTTGCAAAGCAGAAGATACACAGGGAAAAATAACAGCAAGCATTTTAGAAAACCACATCGCTTGTTTGCATGACCAAATATTACATTGGTAGTATAGATGGCACTAGATCAAGAACATTTCAATGAATGACAACACTCAATCAACAAACGGGTGCAGAGGACACTGGGAGACTGACAGCTTTTTATTTGGTTGCTAGTATAAAGAGGTATAGTTTATGTATTGGAGTTATCCAAAGGTATATGTAATGACCAGAGACATAAATTAGAAACCTCAGCTAATTTAAGAGCCTGTTTAGTTAAGACAGAGATCCAGTTTTCACAGTTGAAAAATGCTTCTGGTTTTATTTACTATAAAAGGAATTTGGATGAGGACAGGGAAGGGCAGTTGGTGATGGATAATGATACAGATACGTGAAGCAGAGGCAAAAATATTTACATTGTAATAGAGGAATGGATTAAAGAATAAGTTGTTGTTTTTTCCTCTGTTCCAATATAAGAGGACGATATTGGTTTTATTAAATAAGGAGTATTGATCTAATTTCCCTTGCTTGGAGATCAAGTTGAGGAAAATGTTGCATGGAGGAATAATATTGAAGCAAAAGTGAGGAAGGACTTGCTGTTGTACAGTCAGGTTAGTCTCCAGCTGGGTGTCTCCAATGTACATGGAAATTTTGCCATTAGAAGTCCCTACAGCTGCAGTTACTAATTTAACTGCCCACCCACCCTCCAAAACTGTACAAAATTTTATGTAACATTTCTGACATCAGCAGTTTGTTGATCGGATGCTTTTATTGGCTATTATCACATAAAAGAAATCTAGAAGTTAAATTAAATACTTATGTACAAAAACTTTCTCCCTCAGTTGCTATGTACCTCCCGGGAGGAGGGAAGAGAGAACTTTATGCTTAATGATTTCCTTTTCAGGGCTTCTTTTATACTGAGCCAACCAAACAGTTATTGCACCTGGAAAATATTAAATTTCGAGAAGTCTGGAGGTCTGGAAGCATTGCCCAGCCATGAGGCACTGCAAAGCTATTTAAATACTTCTCATGGGTCTCCTTTTATGGATATCAGTCAGTACAGACAGAAGCTTAAAAAAAAACCCCACTAACAAAGAAAAAACAAAAAGCAAATGACCCCAAAACCAACCATTCCCACCTCCAGCAAAAAAAATAACCCAGAAGAGACACAGCAATATTAGGTAGCATTATGATAAATAAGTGACTGAAGTAATCAAGCCTCTTTTTTAAAGTTTTTTCAGATCTAAAATCATAAGCTTGAAACTTTTTAAAATATTTGATTATATTGATACTGTGACTACAGTGAAGGAGAGATGATTCAGCTTATGTTAGAAGACTTCATAAAAAAATAGAATTCTGGAAAGGATAACAGAAATTAAATCTCAGTGCAGGATAGGAAGGAAAACACATTATCTGAGCCAAATAAGCTGAGTGCAATTTCTGCTTTGTTGTGTAACATGAGAGCAGCATCTTTCCATCAGACTGAACACATCTTTTCAGAGCGCAACATCTTTCTCAAATATTTTGAATCAAGACCTGCCCCTTCCCACACATGCACACACATGCTTGTACACCTGCTGCCTTCCAAGGAAAAAGTGCTTCTGCTTTGCCCTATCAGCCACGACAAGGTATTTTGTACGCGTATCTGTAAAGAAATTGGAAGACCTGCATCCTTTTATTTTCTTAACAGGTTTATTACAGCTCCAGATAGGGCTACAAATCTGTGCTGTTTTTTTCCTGAGATCTCTTTCTGAGTGTTTGAAAAGTCTTTAGGGGATATTAAAATATGTTCCATCACAGAAAAAAATATTTTCTTATCTTCTTAGATTCACAGAATCATAGGAATCATTGGACTGGAAGGGATCTTTAAAGGACTAGATGATCTTTTGAGGCCCCTTCCAAACCCTTAACATTCTGTGATTCTGTGATCTACTCCAACCCCCTGCAGCAAGCAGGGACATCTTTAATTAGAATACCCGGATTGCAATTATTAGTAGCTTCTGTAATTATAGCAAAAGAACCCTTCACTTCTGTAAACAAGGAATAACTACAATCTTGACTATTGGATAAGCAAAAATAGTTAAGAGGCTGGGCATGTGGTGCTTTCATAGGCAGGACGGTACCAGAAGAGTTAATTGTGGTGCTTCCAGTACTGCAAAGCTGTATTTGCAAACAGAGGACTCCAGGACCAGCTCTGGCTGAGCAGTGAAGCCTCTTGACAGTGCTGGAGACGGTATGACACTGTTCATGAAAATCCCAGGGACAGCACAGTCATTTCTATATATCCCAGAGCTAGGTTTCTGTTCAGCTGTTGCTTGCCCACAGTTGAACTTTTTGTCTTTTGTACATCACCCTTAAATCCTTTCTTGTTTCTGATTTGGTTAAATACCACTCGCTTTCTACAAAGTGTTTCCTTCAAAATGGTACAAATATAATTCTTCGTCTAACAAACCCACTTTTTTCCCCTTAGCCTTCATCTTGTTCCCTAATCTTTTCAGTCTTCCCTGCATATTTCTGCTTAGTCTAGTATTCTCTACTATTTGGCTCATCATGGTGTAAGTGATTACTTGAGCAGACACAGATGAGGTTTAGCTTGTTGTGAAGATGCTGTCTGTCTTTTTAGTCAGGCTGTGAGGCCAATATCAGACTCACCTAAGCAGGAGGTGAGTAGGTTTCTCAAATGGTAGGTTTCTCAATGAAGAGTGATTTGCATTAGCAAAACCATTCTTTTTTTTTCTGTCAGTGAAATGCCACTGATAATTTATTTGGCAAAGCTAATAATGATAATAAGGATGTCTTGAGGCAAACTGAGTGAACATTAAAATATACTGGGGAGGAGTTCTGGGCCCTCAGTTCAAGAAGGACAGGGAACTGCTTGAGAGAGTCCAGCGCAGAGCCACAAAGATGGTGAGGGAGTGAAGCATCTCCCTTATGAGGAAAGGCTGAAGGAGCTGGGTCTCTTTAGCTTGGAGAAGAGGATGCTGAGGGGTGACCTCATTAATGTTTATAAATATGTCAAGGGGGAACGTCAGGAGGATGGAGCCAGGCTCTTTTCAGCGGTGTCCACTGGCAAGACAAGGGGTAATGGATGGAAGCTGGAACACAGGAGGTTCCATAAAAATATGAGGAAAAACTTTTTTTACTGTGAGCCCAGGGAGGTTGTGGAATCTCCTTCAAAACCTGCCTGGACGTGTTCCTGTGCGCTCTACTGTAGGTGATCCTGCTCTGGCAGGGGAGTTGGACTAGATGATCTTTAAGGTCCCTTCCAACCTCTAACATTCTGTGATTCTGTGTGATTCTGTGACACATGAGTTTTTGCCTTCTTATTATCTTAAGAGGGTACTCTGTTACTTATCTGTTACTTACTGACATGAGTTCACATATAAAGCATAACACTAGACAACATTTCTATGTGAATTCCTTCACTGCACTTGACCAGAGGAAAAAGGTCTCTTTCATTGGTTTCTCTGGAAACCATCGCACACTGACTTTCCCCAAAGGATCTGAAAATCTGGCTCAATGTATAAACATCGAAAAACTGCTGTCATTGTTTACATCATTCAGTAGAACCCAGCTCAGGAGAACTGGGCCATGTGGGAAGTACTTTGGATTCATTTTTCAACAGTAGATCTATTTTATCTTTAGAATAAAATGAAATGTATTTCATATGAAATGCAAATGCAAGAAGCCAAGATCTGTCTCTAAACATGAAGATTCTTTTTTTTTCCCTTTTTCCTTCTTTCTTTAAATTCCTGCTCAGCATGACTTTAAAGTCAGGAATCACAGAATCACAGCATAGTCTAGATGGGAAAACACCTTTAAGATCATGGAGTCCAACCATTATAGAATTTCAAATGAATATAGAATTTCATATGATATGAAGAGAAAAATAACTACACTGTTACCACAGCAGTAAAATGGTATAATTTGAGACTACTCGCTCTGTTTGAGCACGTCCTGTGATTCAGTCTGGCTCCCTGTATCAGTTAAACCACCAGTCTGCAGCATGAACCTAATGTGTTCTACAACTTGTGGGAGGAACCCAAACAAAAGAATAACTACATGTAAGCCTCTCTAAGGTTATGTACTGCTGAAAAACGCATCCAGTATGGGAAATGAAAAATGAAATGCATATCCTCTGTGAAAATAAGAAATGCCTTTCCTATGTAGAAGTAGTAAGATGATAAACAATTTCATGAATGAACATTTAGTGGCTCTAAGCAGCAAATTGACATGCTGTAGGCTGCTGGAAAACTTGTTTCTAGGAAACAGGAGCTTATGCACAGGCAGTAGTGCCTGGAGCATGTGGGTTTTTTCTCCAAACCAGTCTTTCAGAGATGTGAGGGAAAGTGTGCTAGCTGTTCTGGCTGTGATTCAAACTCACAAAATGGTAACAAGGTGTTGTACACCACTCAGTCAGCAGGCCCAATGTGTCTCTCAGTGACAGAGGAATAAACATAAAGGCATTTATAATTTATGGAAGATTTGACATGAGATACCATCAGATAGTGCAACTCTATTATATTCATATTTGCAAGGAGTATAATCCTGGCTCTACTAAGCGGAGGCGTTGTCATTGACTTCAGTGGAGTCATGATTTAATCCTCCTGAACCCTATACTGTCAAATCACTGATGAAATTTACCCAGTGTAGAAAGTCAGTACTAGATGTACACATCAGTCCAATTTTTAAAAGAACTATTCAACTGGGGCTTGAGTTCTTTTCAAAACTCATTTTAAAGAGAACAGTAACTCTCCTGAAAAGCATTTGCAGGTCAGGCACCTGGTCAGAGATTATTGGAAGAAATTCCACTAAACACCTTAAAATAAGTAATTATTTTTGAACTTAATAAACATGAAAAAAATATGTTAATATCTCCAGGAAATTAGGAAATCTTTTAAAGATAATTCATCCAAACAAATTAGAAGGGGTATTTATTTGCAGAAACAAAAAACACCAACAAACGGCAAACCCAAAAAACACTAACACACTTAAAGAGGCAAAATAGTGGGTTTTTTTTCTGTTGATATATCCATATTTCTATCTTTCCATAGTGCTAGCACTTATTAAAAATGTCATTAATATTCTCATACTAATGTTATACATTAATATTTTCATTACTAAAAATTACAGTACAAGTCTTGATACCTGCTGCAAGAAAACTGCTTGGCAAAGCTGATATTTTTTTTTAAAACTGAATTTGAACAAATTTCTGTCAGAGAGAAGACCTTTTCCTCTTGTGAAAGTATTTTAAATACAGGGTGTTCCTGTAGGAAAAATAAACATTTTTCTGGTGAAGAATGAGTTCTTTTGTCTACCATAGCCATGAACCTGAGGAAAAGCTTTCTAGCAGAAACACAGGCAAGTATATACTTCTGGTGCCTGCCATAAAAACGTTCAGTTTTACGGGAAAGGAATGGAAATTCAAGTCATGCTGGTGTATGTGAGTTTATGGCTTAACTGGGGCATATGTAATAGGAACAGCTGAAGTCTTGGGAGAAAAGATTTTTTGATGGTGAAGAATGAGCCCATTGTTCAAGTGCTGGGAATTATACATTGTGTGTTCATACACTGGCTCTGTAAGAGCCTTCCTGTATGTTCATGGAGAAGGTTCTCATCCATGTCGGGCTTTAGCTCATCTTCTGTGAAATGGGAGTAATGATGATTCTGCTCTGCATCCTTTACTCTATTTAATCTAATTGTTTTCCAACCCATGCGTGTAATTTACTTCATGCACACCCACATTCACATCCACGGTTCACAGTCACAATCCTACTTGCTTCACTTTTTCTCTAATTTAAAGAGCAGTCTGGAGAGAAACTATGACACTGTCTATTGAAAGAGTCACAGACATGACTAAAGACTTCATGTCTTTTTTCCTTAACAAATCCATTTTGATAAAATGTGCATGAAGACATCTGGTTGTATCCCATTGTATTTCACTCCTCGTGGTTATGGTTTAGTACATACATGTCATAAGCTTTTAATGAGAGCTTTTACTTATTTAATACAATAACTGTTCCTATAGTTCTGTACTTTCCTGGGGTGGGAGATTGCATTTGGTAGCCTTACAGATGGTTAGGGCAGAAGTAAGGGAGAAGCTCTTTTCAATACTCTCGAAGAGCATTTCTGAGAGGCTTTAGTGAGAAACAGTCATCATTCCTATTTGCTGCCAGGGAGGACCAGGGAGCCTTTGCTGGGCTTCCTTTCAGCATCAGAAACTTGTCTCTTATCTCTTACCCAGCTTATCTTCTTCATATGTTTGACATGAAAATAATTTTCACTGCGTTGAAAAGGCAGTATTTGCTGGGCTGGCAGGTCATTTCAAGTGCTTATTTAGTTACCACCCTGGGCTGGGTCTTTAAGTGAGTCCATTTTAAACAAAAGCCTTGCCAGTGTATGGACTTCAAAACAATGTGACTGCCCTTCCAGACATGGGACTGGTTTTTGTGAAATCCAGCCATCCAGGGTGAGCTTTCTTGCCGAGCCTTCAGAGCTCCTCAAAATAGGTAAGCACCATATTTGATGGCAACAAGCATTAAAGGTCCAGCTCCAACCATATGTACTTTACTTAATGCATAACTTTAACATTTTGCTTTGAAGCCGTAACACAGTTGAAATATTTATTTGATCTACATGTAAGATGAATGGGAAGTAAATTCGTATTTTAGGTATTGATGTTCAGACTTTTCAAGTGGCTCTTAAATATTTACTGTTTTATTCTCCTAAAATATTTACAGACAGTTTTTGGACAAATCATTACAAGTCTAATCTGTCAAAAGAATGGCTTGTCTGTGAAGACAAAGAAAAAGGGTTGGTTTTTGTGGGGTTTTTTTTGTGAGAGCAGTAGTAAGGTGACAAAAGGAAAACTAGTAAGGAAGTGGGAGATCTGGTTGTGGGATTAAGGCACCTTTGCCTAAACTTTAGTTCTAACTGCAAGGCAACCATCTTGGCTAAAACATTACAAGAGTGGTCGGGCCTTAAAAACTAACCTCACAGCATTTGATGTGGAGTAATTATCTACAATTACTTAATTACCTACATAGCATTGTTCACACATTGGAACATTGAGAAAGTTTCCAGGGCAGCGTGCATCTGGTGTAAAAGGAGCTCTTCCCCACAAAGGTTTTCAAAACAAACTTAAGGGTCGGTAGCATTAAGGTAGCTTAATGAGTCTGACCTGAAGAGAAAATCCCACAGAGCACGGAATGTTGTGGCCATGCCATGATCAAGCTCTGTGAACACAAAGGAACCTAGAGACATCACGGAGCCAGTTGACTACTGGCTACTTCTATACTGGGCCAAGAGTCTGTCAGCTTTTGATAGATGCTGTCTTTTTGGTGAACTATGCTCGGTATAATCGCATTATAATAACAAAATACAGCTCCATCCCAAAAGCTACCCACCTCCGAGGTGTGACCACCCCTCACTGAGCTTGCTCATTGAATTTTAAAACGCAAAGCAAGGAAAATTTACGCCAATCACAATAAAGATACGGATGACTAGAGTCACTCAAGCTCTATCTGGAAGGCAACAAAGAACACAAAAATGGCCCAAGAGAGGGGAAACTTTAGGGAAGATGCCACCATCGTCAGGGAAGTTACCATCACAGACCACCTCTGACTCCTGGGATGTGTAACTGGAAGTGGAATTTGTTTCTAATTAACATTCAAGAAGTGGAAGTAGTAGATTAAGCATTCTGGGCATATTTCTTCTTTACCACTGACATTAGTAGAAGTAATCAAGTGGGAAATTGTGCAACATTTGGAGCATGGTCCTATTTTCAGTGCAGTCCACTGGTGGATTTATCATCCATTTCTTTGGATAATATTCTTTGCTCTTAGCCCTTTCAGCTTTGTTGTATAGAAGCTTAGACCTGCTTTTAATCATTTAATTATCCTTTTTTGAATTAGCTTTAATGTTCTTCCTATTTATTTGTACAGAAGAGACTACAACTATTCTTTCAAGTGCTTAACTGCTGTCTGGATGGGTGGTCTTTTTCTTTTTGAAAGACAGAAGTGTTGATAAAAAACACCAAGTGCTGACATTAATTAGCTATGTATCACTTATTAAATGTCAGATTGTCATTTAGTGTAGCATATAGAGCTTAAAAATTCAGTTTGGGTTATAAAGTAGACCCTCATTATATGGGACTTACTTATCCTTCCTGTAATTATTTATTTCTCTAGAAAACTGGATGAAAGACTTTTAGCTAAAATTTCTAGGTATTTTCTCAGTTTTCCATTTAAGTAAAAGAAGCCAAATAATCCTAGGCAGAAAACCAAATTACTGAAAAGATCATGGCTTTCTGCATAGGCCTTCAAAGAGCCAAGATGATCTTCCATTTCAGAAGGCTATAATTAGTACCTAATTAGGTAAATTCAACAAATAAACAATTTAACTTAAATATAATTTTTTTTATGTTCAGAACATTACATGAAAAAGTAAGGGTTAGATTCTGCTGCCATCAATCGCAATCCAGAGTGCAGTAAAACTAGTGGAAATAGTTTATCTTCATTTTTGCACAAAAATCAGTATTATACCCACAGACCTCATTGCAAATACATAAATTGGACTATTTCATAACAATATGTATCCACTTTTTTTTTAGATCTTAAAAAGATTTAAAGATTCCAATGAAATATCATTGTGCTATGCAATTTATTTATGCATAATGAAATTGCAGTTCTTTCTTACAAATTTTAGATTTTTATGTATATTTATTTTTATATTTATATTATATATATCATATATACACGTAAAAATATTTCAATTCTTTTATGTTAGGTGGGGAGTTTTTTTGGTACTTAAATTAGCAGATGCATTTGTTAAATAAATCAGAATGTGAAAAATCTTCAGGATAGCATACTATAACCTGCAGGAGGTGCCATCTTTGTGAAATGACATGTGGAAATTAGGGCTCTGCAGTGGGAGTCGTGAGACTATGACAGCTTCTAGGGAAGCAATTCATCTGCCTAAACACAGATGCAAGTCAAGATGCACCTAATTGTCCCCAAACCCAGACATTTCATTTGAAAATTACAGATGGATATGCCCCTTACCCTCATCCTCTTTCAGATAAAGAGGGTTAGCTCACACCTCCAAGGTGTGGAGGAGCCATTCAGTTCTCTCAGTGGAGTACACTAATTCCAGGATCCACATTATTAGTACAGAATTAGTAGTTGGTTGGAGACTTGAATGCAGAGATACATGCTGGTTTGCTGAGAGTCTTTGCAGGTACCCACCAGAAGTCCTAATGATGTCACCAAGACATAGCATGTGGTCCTATTTATATCCTTCTCATATAAGTATTTGTATGTATTTCCTGTTACAAACCTAACTTGACTGATGTGGTTCATCTCCTAATAGTCCCTGCTCAGTTATGTTAGCCATGGGTGAAAATAAAATTCGATCTTTTTTATCCCATCCTTTACCCTGTGTCCTCTCTTTGTCAATTTGTATTGTAAGCTTTTGAGAGAGAGCTATTTGGCAGGATTTGTCAAGTGGTAGCATTATCAGCCTTCATTTTGACTTGATGCTTTGTAATCATTTTAATGCACAAGATTAATAACATGGTTATAAGAAAAGTGCCTCCTGAACAAGTTTTGCTATACTGAGATTTGCAGTCATTCTGTTTAGGTACTTACATATGCCTTGCATTATCCATAACTTAATACTAATATAACGGGATAAATACCACCTTCATGTTCTCCAATAACATGATTTTTTTCAGGTATGAGACTCAGTAAGATCATACAAACTGAGTCTCTTCTAGCAAGCAACCCTACCACAGATGACTTTATTTTCCATTCACGTTAACACCATCTGTGTTAGCAAAGGCATGGCAGGTACTGTCAGCTTCTGGTACTTCTTGTGGAAAAATTATGGAAGTATAAATTCCAGTTTCATCTTCATGGGAAAAATGTGCATAAGAAAAATCAAAATAAGCTGTCTGTGGTTAATGAGTAAATGCAGCTCTGCATAGTTGCTATGTTAAGTGAATGCCCAGAGAAGGTTTTTGTATATTGCCTTTCACATTGAGAACTTTCTTTCTCTCATCCTTACCATATAGAAGAACAAAGCCTCATGTAGTCATTCCCTATGACCACAGTCCCTTGACTTCCATTCAAGCCTTAGGATTCTGTATATTTCCATCTTTAACTTCTATATCCTAAAGTCCCCCCTCCCTATTTTCTTCCAGACTTAATCCCAGTTTGGACTGCAGGGGATGACCAGAAGGATGTTCAGGTCTATCATTCAGGAGGCAATGTGGCAGAGCTTAGTGTTCTTTTTCTCCCTGTCAGAGAATTGCATGGAGTTTTCACTTAGGATAGAAAAGGTTGGTAGTTTCACTTAGAAAAAACAATATCTAAATATAAGGAGAAAAAGCAAGAACAGGAATTGCTTTGTGTACTTAAAACTTCAGTACTTCTTGTTTTGCCTAGAAGATTAAAAACTGTTTACAGGTTCTTGAAAAGTAAGAACACCTGCTTATAAGCATAAGGGCTTGTCCTGATCTTCACTTCTACAAGTTATTTAAAAGGCATTTTTGCATAATTTGATGACCATTGTTCTTACACATGGTGTTTCTATTACAGTAAATATTCTTTACTTGCTTCCTTTGAGACTTAGCCTTGCAAAGTTTTTATACAGAGGAACACAACTATGACATTTATTATTAAAGCTTTCTATGGTTACAACTCAGGCCTTTAGGATATATGTGGCTTTGTGTACTAAAAAAGGCAAAAGTGACAGCTTTAGTTTTGCCCGAAGAATCCAAGAAAATTATACTGGTTCTTTCATTGGGCTCCAAGGTATCTTTGCAAAAGTGCATCATTCTTTTGTGAATTGTTTTAATCTCATACGTTCTTCCTCTCTGAAATCATTGCCATGTTTCACCACATGAATCTTTTATAACTTGTTTTTGCTCATTCTGGTTCTGGGAGCAAGGAGGGGAATCTCTGTGGTGGTACTGCATGTGTGTGGTCTGGAGCACGTAGCTGTACTTCTTAGCTCTTTGTGAAGAACAAAAGGTCTGCAAGTAAATTTTGTTGATTTGTTCTTTTTGTATTGCAACATAGATCTGGTATGGCTATGCATCTACAAAATGAGATTATTCCTGTGACTTGCTGGAGATCGCACTCCAATGGAAGACCAGAAGACATGGTCATTTTTATACACCAGGCAGTTTCACATCTTACGTAGGTGGATTCCAAATGTTGGCAGAAGGGTTCTTCAAGGCTCTGCTGTCTGCTTTTTATTTTTTGCACTGGAATGAATTTAACCTTAGCTGAAGACACAGCAGAAGGCAGCTGAGCAAATGATGCCCAGTCTATCTTATGATGGCTTAACTAATGTTCATAGTCCTAACTGCATGTCTGATTATTATATTTCATGGAAAACAAAATTCTGTCCCTTTATGTCCAGAATTGAAGTGGGAGAACTGGATTATGGTATCCTTACAAAGACAATGATAATTCTGTGGGGAATTTTATTCTCCATATATCCCACCCTTCTAGTACTCCCTGAAAGAGCATTCTGTGCAACCTGCAGTAGGAAATAATGTTGCAGAGACAGAGCTTCTCTCTGTAGGTCAGCCTCTGCCTCCAAGCAGGAATAACTGGAGTGTACTTCTGGTAGAAGTTTATCTGATGTGTTTTTGTAGACTTCTAATAGCCTCCCTTTCCTTAACAATCTAATCCAGTCCAGAGTATCCTTATCAGTAGAAAATTTGTCCTGATGACCGACATCAATATATACTGCTGCTGCTTAAACCCATTTATGGCTTGTTGACATTCACTAGGGAAATGCAAAGTGCATTGTTCTCCTCCTTTGTCAGCAGCTGTGTACATTTAAAAATCCCATGCTCTCTCCCCAAACTGTGAACTGCACACACAGGAAATAGCAGAAGCTATATTTTTTTTCAGTCACTGAAAACATGTAAACGTGTGAACTAGATTCCTCTTCACACCACTGAACAGTATGCTAGTTAGTATTCTCTTCCATCTGATGTGTTCACAAGGGCTTTAGTACGTAAGCATATATCCTCGTGTTTACATACACCAATGGTGGGAGGACTGAGGTCTTAAGGAATAAGAAACTAGCAAAAAAAGAGACCCTTTGAACCTTCTTCCCCTCATGCTGTCTCCACCTCGCTTAGGCCACACAGATTTAAAGACTACTTTCACATCCATAAGGATGCATCTTAATAGATTTTCAAGAATAACTCATTTTTACAGAGTAATTTTTTCATATTCAATTTTCAAAGTGTTGCAGAACCACTGATTAATTCAACTTGAGTGCATTTACTGCATGAAAGATACTCAGTGTTGTGCCAGCTTCACAAAATAGAAAATGAGACATAGGCACGTTCAATGCAAAATGAAGAAGATTAAAACTGACAAGTCGCCCAGTTTTCAAAAGGTCTAAGGCCTCCTTAGTGGTACAAGTTTTACAAATACCTACTTATGTTCACTAATAAAACTGAATTGGGCGACTATTGAGAAAGAAACAGAACAGTTAAATATTTTTTTCTCATCTTTCACAATCTTTTTGTTTACTATAATTGTTTTACTACTTTCTGAACACATTTTCAAAAGAGACGGAGCAGACTTAGTTGCTTTAGTACCTTTTTTAATTCTTTTTACTTTGTTTAAGTACAGACATGCATACATAGTCTGTATTAACCATTGGAATGAACATAAGTCTTAGGTGGTTGACCCAAATCTATCTTTGATGACAACTGAACAATGAAATACAAACTTACTTCCATATGTTGCTTACGATTTGCGCTCAACCAGATACCTAAACATTCTGAGAATCTGGTCATTCAGCATTGCAGGGAAACTTCAATGAGCTTTTGGGGGAACAAGGGATACAGGATGTGACTCCCTAATGTGAAGCTGCCCAGACCAAAATTAGATGTATTAAGAAATTTGTATGGACACTTGCAACTAATTCTATTTCTGCACAGATTGCAGCAGCATTCAACAAAATCTGTTTCTATGAGACCAGTTGGGGTAAAAAATTTAAATCTATCAAAAACTTGATTATTTCTTTGGTTTAGATCTAGACACAAACTGGCTGCAAAGACTCAGTTTCCCTATAATCAATGATTTTAAATCAGCCTTTTAACCCTGAAAATTTTAAGACAATAAAATATTCTGTACAAAGGAGGTAAAACTTTGACAAATTCCTGCTATGTGAGGACAATTGGTTACATTTTAAAATAAATGCTTAATAAAAGTAGGTAATTTCCTTTGGAATTTTGATTTGAGAACTAAAATTCTGACTTCGGGCATTTTAGTTCAGCTTTTTAATTTCTTTTTTTTTTTGGAGAAACTTTTCACTTTCCTTGACTTGACTATCAGGGATTTAAAAATCAAACCCAAAAGACAATGTTTATTTCTGTTGAAAAAAGCATACTGTGAGACCTGTCCTGGAGATTTATATATAAAAATGTGTTAGGTTTTTTTTTTTTGTGGAGATTTTTTAGCATGGTAAGATTGGGTTTTTATCTGGAATTCAGACGAATTTAGAAATAGTGATTAGTCTGCATGAGATAGAATACTCATTCTTCACATAACCTGACTGGTTATTCATATACTTCTAACATGGAAAAAGCCTAAAATTTTCCTATTTAACAGTATCCAAGTAGAGGAGATAATGACGTAACTTTAATCAAATGGAAATTTGAACATGTGCTAGAAAATGTAATGGAATAGTTGGGAATAAAGCAACTAAAAAAATCTTGTCATTGCTGCTCTAGTAGAGACTAGTAAATGCCCTAAGCTGTAGTTAAAGTGTCAGATCAGTTCTGAGACTTTTGCAGTACTAGGGTTATAGAGGGATGGCGGTGTGGTGCTTGTTCATATGACTTCCAAGCATATCCCCATTTCTTTCCTATTTTTTTCAGCAAAATTTGTTTTCTAATATACTAGCTGCAATAGGAATTTATTAAAATTGAAGCAGCTAAAAGACATGGACTTTTAGCTTGGCACATCCATCTTTAACCTAGCCTTCTGTAGTCTCTCTCAATGCCTTTAGGTCAACTGTCTTTGAGTTTCTGTGCCTGCAATGAAGGTTTTTTGACATTGCATTTAGCAGGCAGGAGATCTTGGTTAATTCAGGAGCATATTATAGGATCATGGATTATAGGAACAGACAATGCAACCACATTGGTTTGCATGAGTCAAACGGACTTAGATGCAAAACTACAAGGATGGGAAAAGACAAGGGTAAAATGGGAGAGGGCAGAAGTTTCATCCCTTGAGGGAGCACACATGCATTCACATAAAAATTAGCTAGTTTGCACAGGTAGAGTGTAGTGTGGCTCCATGCTCCAGAACCAGCTGACCAAGTTAATGAATACGCACCCTTTGGTCTGGCATGGATCAGGCTCTTTTCTCCCTCTGTCTTTCTGGAGAAGTGAAAGACAGAGGCATCAAGCTGGGATTCACTTGAAGATGAATATTGGGGAGAGGGCAAGGGCCCTCCTGGCCTCTTTAGTTGTCACTTTTGAGTGGGGATTGGTGGTAAGAAAGAATAACACAGACTTGCTACCATACTCCAAGGTGACTGAAAGCAGAGCAATAGTGACTTTCAAAGGTTAAGGTTGCATCCTTCACAGTTAATCGGATCCCATTGTTTGTGGCTTTTCTGCTGTCCGCATCAAGGACCCTACCCGACAGTTTTGCAAAGGAGACACATGAATACACACACAAATTGAATTACCAGGTTTGCTCACACTGGGACCGACTTCAAGAGCAGCATTACACACGTGTAAGCACTTGCACTTTAAAGCCTGCAATATGATGCACATACTATCCATTAAAAGCTACTTTTGTTTAACTCTGTAATCTCACTTCTCTCTCCTTCCTCCTCTCGTATATGTGTTCTCATGCATTTGTAAGACTTAATGACGGGAGAGGTGCCTGAGGACTGGAGGGAAGCAAATGTCACTCCAGTCTTCAAAAAGGGCAAGAAGGAGGACCCGGGTAACTATAGACCGGTCAGCCTCACCTCCATCCCTGGGAAAGTGATGGAACGACTTATCCTTGGTGCCATCTCAAGGCATATCAAGGAGAAGAGGGTCATTAGAGACAGTCAACATGGCTTCACCAAGGGGAAGTCGTGCTTGACTAACCTCATAGCCTTTTACGAGGATATAACAAGGTGGATAGATGATGGCAGAGTGGTGGATGTGGTCTACCTTGACTTCAGTAAAGCATTTGACACAGTCTCCCACAGCATCCTTGCTGCTAAACTGAGGAAGTGTGGTCTAGACTCTCAGGTAGTGAGGTGAACTGTCAACTGGCTAAGGGGAAGAAGCCAAAGAGTTGTGGTCAATGGGGCGGAGTCTGGTTGGAGGCCTGTATCCAGTGGAGTCCCTCAAGGGTCGGTACTGGACCAGTATTATTCAATATATTCATCAATGATTGGATGAGGGACTAGAGAGTACTATCAGCAAGTTTGCTGATGACACCAAGCTGGGAGGAGTGGCTGACACGCCAGAAGGCTGTGCTGCCATCCAGCGAGACCTGGACAGGTTGGAGGGTTGGGCAGGGAAAAATACAATGAAATATAACAAGGGTAAATGTAGAGTCTTGCATCTGGGTAGGAACAACCCCAGGTTCCCGTATAAGTTGGGGAATGACTTATTAGAGAGCAGTGTAGGGGAAAGGGACCTGGGAGTCTTGGTGGACAGCAGGATGACCATGAGCCAGCACTGTGCCCTTGTGGCCAGGAAGGCCAATGGCATCCTGGGGTGTATTAGAAGGGGGGTGGTTAGTAGGTCGAGAGAAGTTCTCCTTCCCCTCTACTCTGCCCTGGTGAGATGCCATCTGGAATATTGTGTCCAGTTCTGGGCCCCTCAGTTCAAGAAAGACAGGGAACTGCTGGAGAGAGTCCAGCACAGGGCAACGAGGATGATTAAGGGAGTGGAGCATCTCCCTTATGAGAAAAGACTGAGGGAGCTGGGGCTCTTTAGTTTGGAGAAGAGGAGACTGAGGGGTGACCTCATTAATGTTTACAAATATATCAAGGGGGAGTGTCACGAGGATGGAGCCAGGCTCTTCTCGGTGACAACCAATGATAGGACAAGGGGTAATGGGCTGAAACTGGAACATAAGAGGTTCCGCTTAAACTCGAGAAGAAACTTCTTCTCAGTGAGGGTGACGGAACACTGGAACGGGCTGCCCAGAGAGGTTGTGGAGTCTCCTTCTCTGGAGACATTCAAGACCTGCCTGGACACGTTCCTGTGTAGCATAATCTAGGCATTCCTGCTCTGGCAGGGGGATTGGACTTGATGATCTTTCGAGGTCCCTTCCAATCCCTAACATTCTATGATTCTATGATTCTATGATGCTGCTCTGGACCTGTATATCACGTGTTCAACAATCCATGGGAGACCATAAAAGCTAAATACCTTTGAGTAGAACTAAATATTTTTTTCTTTAAAAATAGCAGGATAAACATATAAAACATAGCTTTTCTTTTTTCCTTTGGTGTAAGTAAGCAAATGTCCCTGGAAGGGGTGTTTTTGATCACAAACTTAGGTTTTGATGATATATTTAGGAGTGAGGAGACAGCCTTGCAAGGGGAAAGTTTACTAGATACTTGAAGGGAGCAACTTGTGTAAACTGTCCCCAGTTCTGCAGAGCCACTGTTTGCACATGTTGGTTTGTTGGGGTTTTTTGTGGTTTTTTTGTTGTCGTTGTTGTTTATTTGGTTTTTTTCTGAAGGCAGCCTGCAGAGCTGAGTTTGGCTGTGATTAAAAAAAGCCTGGCAGAGGTGAAGCCCAAGTCACCTGTCTGCTCCTGGAATACCAAAAGAACCAGCAGGCTAGGGTAGGGGGACTGGGAAATACTTCAAAAGCTCGAACACTCGGCAAATGAAAACATTACTGCAGCTGAGGACCATTTCCTGGTATTTCACTGCTGCTTTTTAGCAGGCAGGGGTGAGAGCAGGAAGGATCTGGAAAATATTAAATTGACCCCAGGGGGCATTAAAAAAAAACCAAAACAAAACACAGCCAGCCCTGGAATTCTGCAGACATTAACTGTCTGTTGCATGGCTCTGTGTTTTTGTAACATGTTATGTAACATGTTTGGGCTTTTTAAACTTTTCTTTCTTTTCAAGGTACCATGAGAGCTTTTGGATAATGTTTTTTTTTCATTATATCAAAGTGAGTTTTAAGTGTGTTTTCCTACTTTTTATGAATTGCTTAGCTGATTTCAGAACAAACACAAAACCTGAACAATTCCCACTCAGATATGCATCTATGCAGAGGTTTGCCTTTCTCTTTTTGCTGTGTGAGTTTCACTGTAAAGCAGCTTTCGAAAAAAGATGATACTCTTTGTTTACTTTCAGGGTGAAGCATTATTTGGAGTGGGAGAGTTAAGGACAGAACTATATGGGCAGCATTTTAAATGGTTTAGCATAACCCCCTTTTCTTTCTAATCTTTCCAGGTACATACAATGGGATTATAAACCACATGTCTTTTCATTATGTTTCCTAGACAGTGTGAAGTTGTTAAGTCTGCCACATCTGTCTGTCCTTTCTTGACCTCCCACATTTTTGGCTTGGGGTGAAAGAGCAGTGTTTCCCCCACAATCAGATGGCAGAGCAGGAAAGGGGGTGTTCCTGCAGCTGAATAGCAGAGTGCAATTAATGACATCTTTTCTGAAGCTTTTTAACACCAGCCCCCAAATGGTTATATTTTATTTTTGGGATATCAAAAGGAGCAGTTAATGGAAGTAGTGGATAGACATAAGGGAATGGCCAGAATGTTTCTTTTTAACACATGAAGTTTGTTCACTTCCTTCTCCAAAACAATCCACATGAATTAGTTTCTTTACATATGCTGGCCTGAGGTTGTGACCCAGGATAGTTACAGATCTTGGATGAGTGGGTCATGGAGATTCAATTCTTAGTTCCTCACAGGAATTACATTCACATAGTGTTTTTCTAAAGGAAGTTCAGAACACTTTTTAAAAGCATCTCAATAATAATGTTACTTATTAGCAGAACAGAGAAATTAAAGTAATTTTGACAATGTAAAGAGGCTATACTTGCCTTGGCGAACTTTCCATTTCTGGATCTAGTGTACAGTTCACCCGTATGTGTGTCAAGATGAGATTCAGGCTTATTTTATTCCACCTCCCTTATGCTGTATTCAGATCTGGAACTGTTTAGGATATCCAGGGTATCAGCCCCACCTTGGCAGAGCTCTTTACTGTTATCGGCATAATGTATAGTAACTTCTATTGAGATAAATAGGTAAGGGAAGAAGACAAAGAGTTGTGGTTAATGGGGCGGAGTCTGGTTGGAGACCTGTATCCAGTGGAGTGCCTCAAGGGTCGGTACTGGGACCAGTATTATTCAATATATTCATCAATGACTTGGATGAGGGACTAGAGAGTACTATCAGCAAGTTTGCTGATGACACCAAGCTGGGAGGAGTGGCTGACACACCAGAAGGCTGTGCTGCCATCCAGCGAGACCTGGACAGGCTGGAGGGTTGGGCGGGGAAAAATTTAATGAAATACAACAAGGGTAAATGTAGGGTCTTGCATCTGGGTAGGAACAACCCCAGGTTCCAGTATAAGTTGGGGAATGACTTATTAGAGAGTAGTGTAGGGGAAAGGGACCTGGGAGTCTTGGTGGACAGCAGGATGACCATGAGCCAGCACTGTGCCCTTGTGGCCAGGAAGGCCAATGGCATCCTGGGGTGTATTAGAAGGGGGGTGGTTAGTAGGTCGAGAGAGGTTCTCCTTCCCCTCTACTCTGCCCTGGTGAGACCCCATCTGGAATACTGTGTCCAGTTCTGGGCCCCTCAGTTCAAGAAAGACAGGGAACTGCTGGAGAGAGTCCAGCACAGGGCAACGAGGATGATTAAGGGAGTGGAGCATCTCCCTTATGAGAAAAGACTGAAGGAGCTGGGGCTCTTTAGTTTGGAGAAGAGGAGGCTGAGGGGTGACCTCATTAATGTTTACAAATATATCAAGGGGAGTGTCACAAGGATGGAGCCAGGCTCTTCTCGGTGACAACCACTGATAGGACAAGGGGTAATGGGCTGAAACTGGAACATAAGAGGTTCCGCTTAAACTCGAGAAGAAACTTCTTCTCAGTGAGGGTGACGGAGCCCTGGAACAGGCTGCCCAGAGAGGTTGTGGAGTCTCCTTCTCTGGAGGCATTCAAGACCTGCCTGGACACGTTCCTGTGTAGCATAGTCTAGGCATTCCTGCTCTGGCAGGGGGATTGGACTTGATGATCTTTCGAGGTCCCTTCCAATCCCTAACATTCTATGATTCTATGATTCTATGATATTCCCCCTCTATTCTGCCCTGGTGAGGCTCCACCTGGGATACTGTGTTCAGTTCTGCGCTCCCCAGTTCAAAGAGACGGGGAACTACTAGAGAGAGCCCAGCAGAGGGCAACAAAGATGAATGGGGGACTGGATCACCTCTCTCTCTTGTAAGGAAAGGTTGAGGGAGATGGGACTGTTTAGCCTGGAGAAAAGAAGGCTGAGAGGAGACCTTATAAATATATATAAATATCTAAAGAGTGGATGCAAAGAGGATGAAGCCAGAGTTTTTTTCAGTAGTGTCCAGTGATAGGACAAGGTACAAGCTGGAACACAGGAAGATGCATCTAAACACAAGGAAGAATTTTACTGTGAGGGTGACTGAGCACTGGAACAGGTTGCCCAGGGAGGCTGTGGAGTCTCCATCTTTGGAGACTTTCAAAACCCACCTGGAAGCAATCCTGTGTGATGTGTTCTAGGCAATCCTGCTTTAGCAGGGGTTTTGGACTAGATGATCTCTAGAGGTCCCTTCCAACTCCAGATGATTCTGTGGTTCTGTGAAATCCATGGTCCCTGATGAGAAGCACCTCTGATTGCTGAGGGTGCTGGCGAATGTAATTCCAAGACTACTCTCAATAATTTTTGTTCAGTCGTGGTGACTGGGAGAAGTGCCCAAAGACTGGAGGAAAGAAAATGGCATGCCTATTGTGGTGGTTTGGCCCTGGC
The DNA here is from genome assembly GCA_020746105.1 of Trogon surrucura. NCBI lineage: Eukaryota > Metazoa > Chordata > Aves > Trogoniformes > Trogonidae > Trogon > Trogon surrucura. The sequence continues at coordinate 27,093,782 of CM036622.1, read as the reverse complement.
TGGAGGCCAGGAGCTCACCAAAGCCGCTCTATCACTCCCCTTTTCAGATGGACAGGGGAGAGGTGAGATGTAACAAGAAGCCCGTGGGTAAAGATAAAAAGCAGTTTAATATAGCAATTACCACGCGGAAGCAAAGCAAAACAACAAAGATTATTCTCTACTTCCCATCGGCGGGCGATGTCTGGCCGCTTTCCCAGGAAGCAGGGCTCCAACACGCGTAACGGTTTCTCAGGAGGACAAACAGCGAATGCCCCCCCCCACTTCCCTCTGCCTTCTCTCTTTATATCTGAGCTGACGTCATATGGTATGGAATACCCCTTTGGTCAATTTGGGTCAGCTGGCCCGGCTGTATCTCCTCCCAAGATGTTGATCACACCCACCCTACTACTGGGAGAACACCAAACCACAGCCTTGGTGCTGTGTGGGCACTGCTTAGCAGTAGCCAAAACACTGGGGTGCTATCAACACCCTTCTAGCTACCGCTCCAAGAAACACAGCATGGAGAGAGCTGCTGTGGGAAGATTAACTCCACCTCAGTCTGACCCAATACAATCTCCACCCCTTATTCCATACCATTTGAGTCATGCTCAGGTCTCACATGTTTAGATCATCTTAACATTTAACATGTATATTTCTCCAGTCCTTCAACAGAGAGATGCTTCTCTTCTACTCTATGCTTTTCTGTCACCGCTTTAGATGTTCCATAGCATGCAGAGCAGGAGAAGCAGCACATCCAACTGTTGGGCACCAACACCAGTTTGGTTTGGGTCGCCACTGCGTTCTTCTTGTTCCTTCTGAAACCTACTCTTCATCAGTCCAGGTCGTCACTTCCTACAAGACACAACTCACATACCAGATTACTTTTCCCCCAAGGTTAAATTACCTTGAGGCACACATCGGGTTTCCCCATCTTCCCACATTATCCACCAAGTACACCCAGGTCCTTGAGCAAAGACAATGCCACGAATGGGTTTGCCTTTTCCCATGGGAGGAGCAACCCACACTGGCTTCCCCAGCCACCTTCCCATGTGCACTACAGGGACCTTATCTCCTCCTACAGTATGTAGAGGTTCTGTTTGGGCAGAACCTGGATGGTTAGCAGATCCTCTAGAGTTAACCAGCCAAGTGGCTTCTGCTAAATTTGTATCCCAGTGCTTCCATGTCCCATGACCCAATGCCCTCAGCATAGTCTTTAACAGTCCATTGTATCTTTCAATCTTTCCAGAGGCTTCTGGATGATAGGGGATGTGATACACCCATTCAATGCCGTGTTTCTTGGCCCAGGAATTGATGAGATTATTTCGGAAATGAGTCCCATTGTCTGATTCAATTCTTTCCGGAGTACCATGGCGCCACAAAATTTGCCTTTCCAGGCCTAAGATGGTGTTTCGGGCAGTGGCATGGTTCACAGGGTATGTCTCAAGCCAACCAGTCGTTCCTTCTACCATGGTGAGTATGTAGCGCTTGTTCTGGCGTGTTCGTGGCAGTGGTCCCATATAGTCAATTTGCCAGGCCTCACCATAACGAAAACCCAGCCACCGCCCTCTGCTCCAGGGAGACTTCGCTTTTGTGGCTCGCTTGATTGAGGCACATATCTCACATTCATGAGTGACCTGTGCAATGGCCTCCATGGTCAGGTCCACCCCTCGATCACGAGCCCATCTGTATGTAGCGTCTCTCCCTAGATGTCCTGATGTTTCATGGGCCCATCGAGCTACGAACAGCTCACCCTTACGTTCCCAGTCCAGGTCCACCTGAGCTATTTCAATTTTTGCAGCCTTGTCTACCTGGTCATTATTTCGATGTTCTTCAGTGGCGCGGCTTTTGGGCATGTGAGCATCTACATGACGCACCTTCAGAGTCATGTTTTCTACTCGAGTAGCGATATCTTGCCACAATGCAGCCGCCCATACGGGTTTACCTCTGCGCTGCCAGTTGGTCTTCTTCCACTGCTGTAACCACCCCCATAGGGCATTAGCTACCATCCAGGAATCAGTATAAAGATAGAGTATTGGCCACTTTTCTCGTTCAGCAATCATCAGGGCTAGCTGGATGGCTTTCACTTCTGCAAATTGACTTGACTCGCCTTTTCCTTCAGTGACCTCCACAACATGTCGTGTGGGACTCCACACAGCAGCTTTCCACCTCCGATGGTTCCCTATCACACGGCAGGATCCATCAGTAAACAAAGCATAGCATCGTTCATTCTCTGGTAGTTCATTATATGGTGGTGCCTCTTGAGCACGAATCACCTTCTCAGGCACTGCACCAAAATCTCTGCCTTCTGGCCAGTCCATGATCTCCTCCAGGATTCCTGGGTGATTGGATTTTCCCAGTCGAGCTCGTTGTGTGATCAATGCTACCCACTTACTCCATGTAGCGCTAGTTGCATGATGTGTAGAGGGGATATTTCCCCTGAACATCCAGTGCAACACAGGCAGCCGGGGTGCCAAGAGGAGGGATGCCTCTGTACCAACCACTTCTGAAGCAGCTCGAACTCCCTCATATGCTGCCAGAATCTCCTTCTCGGTTGGGGTATAGTTGGCTTCTGATCCTCTGTATCCCCTGCTCCAAAATCCTAAAGGTCGACCTCGGGTTTCTCCTGATGTCCTTTGCCAGAGACTCCAAGTGAGACCATACTCCCCAGCTGCAGTGTAAAGTATATTTTGCACTGATGGTCCTGTCCGGATAGGCCCAAGTGCCACTGCACGAGCTATTTCCTGTTTCACCTGCTCAAAGGCTTGTTGTTGTTCGGGGCCCCACTCAAAATCATTCTTCTTTCGAGTCACTCGGAAAAGAGGTCTCACAAGCTGACTGTAACCTGGAATGTGCATCCTCCAAAACCCCACAAGGCCTAGGAAAGCTTGCGTTTCTTTCTTGTTAGTTGGTGGGGACATGGTCGCAATCTTATCAACTACATCCATAGGCACGTGACGGCGTCCATCCTGCCATTTTATTCCTAAAAACTGAATCTCTTGTGCAGGTCCTTTTACCTTGCTTTTCTTTATAGCGAAGCCAGCCTTCAGAAGAATTTCAATTATTCTTTTTCCCTTTTCGAACGCCTCTTCCGCTTTACTCCCCCACACAATGATGTCATCAATGTATTGTAGATGTTCAGGGGCATCACCTTTTTCCAGTGCAGTTTGGATCAGTCCATGACAGATGGTGGAGCTATGCTTCCACCCCTGGGGCAGTCGATTCCAGGTGTATTGAACACCCCTCCAGGTGAAAGCAAACTGTGGCCTGCACTCTACTGCCAAAGGAATGGAGAAAAACGCATTGGCAATGTCAATTGTAGCATACCACCTCGCTGTCTTTGACTCCAGTTCATACTGGAGCTCCAACATATCTGGTACAGCAGCACTCAACGGTGGTGTCACTTTGTTCAGACCACGATAGCCCACTGTTAGCCTCCACCCTCCATCAGACTTTCGCACTGGCCATATGGGACTATTAAAAGGTGAATGTGTCTTGCTGATCACTCCCTGGGCTTCCAGCTGATGAATCAGCTCATGGATGGGAGCTAGGGAGTCTCGATTTGTGCGATACTGCCGCCGGTGTACTGTCCTGGTAGCAACTGGCACCTGCTGTTCTTCAACTTGCAGCAGTCCTACAATGAAGGGATCTTCTGAGAGGCCAGGCAGGGTAGACAGTTGTTTGATCTTCTCTGTAGTCACGGTAGCCACACCGAAAGCCCATCGGTAGCCCTTTGGGTCCTTGAAATACCCTCTCCTGAGGTAGTCTATGCCAAGAATACAAGGGGCCTCTGGGCCAGTCACAACAGGGTGCTTTTCCCACTTGTACCCTGTTAAACTCACATCAGCCTCCAGTACAGATAATTCTTGGCATCCTCCTGTTACTCCTGAAATCCAAACAGGTTCTGAGCCTTTATATCTTGATGGTACTAATGTACACTGCGCACCGGTGTCCACCAACGCCTTATACTTCTGTGGATCCGATGTGCCAGGCCATCGAATCCACACAGTCCAGTATACTCGGTCATCCCTGTCCTCCTCCTGGCCGAAGGCAGGGACCCTCTATTCCTGATCCTCATTAGAACATTCACTGGGTGACCTTTGTCGTAACAGACCAGAAGTCCCCTCATCAGGATCAAGGGACATGACTTCAAATTTTCTTTGTCTAGGAGATTGCTGATTATCTTCCTGAGTCCCAACAGCAACTGCATTGACTGCCTTCTTGTATGTCGCCTTCTTAACTGCTGTCTTTCCTCTCAGTTCACGCACACGGGCTTCCAGTTTAGAGGTGGATTCACCATCCCACTTCCTCATGTCCTCCCCTTGATCACGCAGGAAAAACCAGAGTGCTCCACGTGGCGTATACCTGGGGCTTCCTTTTCCTCTGACTGATACAGGAAAAAACTGGTTTCTTGGAGCACTCCTGGTAGTTGATGCCTTGGCCCACAGGGATGAGGAGATGCGGAGATTGTCTTCAAAATTTTGCAGCCAAGAAGACACTCTTTCCACAGTTGCTATATCCATGTCTGTGCAATATATCATTGCCAAGTTGTTGGAATATGACTCTGGAGCGCCCTGAATCACCTTTCTCCACATGGCCCATGTGCATAGAACATCCTCTGGATCTTTAGGGGCTTCTTCATCATCTAGATTACTGTAGATGACTTCCAACACTCCTAGTTCTCTCAGATACTGGATGCCTTCATCTGCAGTAGTCCATTTTCCTTGGAAATTTGAAAGATCTTCCTTGAATGGATATCTTGCCCTTACACTTGAGAGGAGCCGTTTCCAAAGACTGCAAACACCTGCTTCCTTTCCAATTCCTTTTTCAATTCCCCGATCCCTAGCAAGGGATCCCAGTTGCTGGGCTTCTCCACCATCTAGTTGCTGACTGTCAGCCCCGCTATCCCAGCATCGGAGCAGCCAGGCAGAAATCCGCTCACCGGGCTGGCGACTGTAATCTTTCCTCATATCTCGGATTTCTGACGAGGTCAGGGACCGGGTAGTTTCTGTTTCTTGTTTGATTTCTTTTACTCTTTCCGATTCCCCAGTTAGAGGATTAATTTCTTGATCAGGCTCCTCCTCTTCTTCTGCCCTTACTAATCGACCGTATGGAGCTGTTGACTTTCTTTTCCACATTTTTGTCTTCACTACTGGGGCAATTACTGTAGTCGTTGTTTGAGTTTCTGCCTCAACCATAGTGTCTTCAGCTGAGGTTTGAGTGCCTGCCTCAACCACTGCCCTTTGAGAATACTGAACTGTGGCTCGATAGGCACAGGCTAAGCCCCAGTACAATGCTAGGAGTTGATGGTTTTCATTGGGGTAGGTAAGGCACCCTTCTATCAGATGGTGTGTCAATTTAGTAGAATCGCTCGCCTGTTCTGGGGTGATATCCCAGGCTATGGGAGGTGATAACCGTCCTAGGAATCTGCCCAAGTCCTTCCACACACCCTGCCACCCAGGGACCGGCCGCTTCAAGGCACACTTCAGTATGTCCCCACTCAAAGGTTGTCTCCTCTTATGCCAGGATGGAAACAGATTCCACAAAGCCCATAGTATACCAATAACATTAACTAGTAATACCATAGAGCTTACACAAGGGTGTACAAGGACCGTGGGAGCCTTCATAATAAAGCCGTTTACATCAATCTCATATAGGCAGAGGGGGATATATTCTTTTACTCTATCCGAAAGATAGCTCCAGCCCTGCAGCAGGGCTGTAACTACTAGAAGAAAACATATATTCAATGTTTGTCTTAACATGTTCTTAAACAAAGCTAAACCAAATGATAAGCAAGTGCTACAAGCAAACTCCGTGTCCTGCACAGGAGCTTGCCGCTTAATAGCTACTCTAGCTGTAGCAAGCTTGAGCAAAACTGCTGTTATCCTGCCCCACGTTGGGCGCCAAAAAGGACTGTGGTGGTTTGGCCCTGGCTGGAGGCCAGGAGCTCACCAAAGCCGCTCTATCACTCCCCTTTTCAGATGGACAGGGGAGAGGTGAGATGTAACAAGAAGCCCGTGGGTAAAGATAAAAAGCAGTTTAATATAGCAATTACCACGCGGAAGCAAAGCAAAACAACAAAGATTATTCTCTACTTCCCATCGGCGGGCGATGTCTGGCCGCTTTCCCAGGAAGCAGGGCTCCAACACGCGTAACGGTTTCTCAGGAGGACAAACAGCGAATGCCCCCCCCCACTTCCCTCTGCCTTCTCTCTTTATATCTGAGCTGACGTCATATGGTATGGAATACCCCTTTGGTCAATTTGGGTCAGCTGGCCCGGCTGTATCTCCTCCCAAGATGTTGATCACACCCACCCTACTACTGGGAGAACATCAAACCACAGCCTTGGTGCTGTGTGGGCACTGCTTAGCAGTAGCCAAAACACTGGGGTGCTATCAACACCCTTCTAGCTACCGCTCCAAGAAACACAGCACGGAGAGAGCTGCTGTGGGAAGATTAACTCCACCTCAGTCTGACCCAATACACCTATCTTCTCTCTGTCTTTCTAAAACAGGAAAGGAGGAGCTAGGGAACTACAAGCTGGTCAGCCTTACCTCACTCGCTGGGAAGGTGATGGAGCAGTTCATTCTGGAAATCATTTCCAGGCACATGAAGGAAAAGAAACTCTGCAGGAGTAGTCAGCATGATTTCACCAAGGGGAAGTCATGACCAACCTGATAATATTCTACGAGGACCTAATGCACCTGGTAGATAAAGGGAGAGCTATGGCTATTGTCTACTGTGCCTTCAGTAAGACTTCTGACACTGTCTCTCATAACAGCCTCATAGTCCCTTAAGCTGTTAGTATAGGGGCTGGATGAGCAGACAGTGAGATGGATTGAAAACTGGCTGAATGGCCAGGCTCCGAGGGTGGTGACTGGTGGCACAAAGTCTAGCTGGAGGCTGGTAAGTAGTGGTGTACCCCAGAAGCCAGTACCGGGTCTAGTCCTATTTAACATCTTTTCCAGTGATCTTCATGATCAGCAAATTTGCTGATGGCACAAAGCTGAGAGGAGTGGTTGATAGGCTAGAGGGTTGTGCTGCAACTCAGCACAACCTTGACAGGCTGGAGAAATGGCCTTACAGAAACTTCAGTAAGTTCAGCAAGGAGAGGTGCAAAGTCCTGCACCTGGTAAGAAACACCACCATACACCAGTATATGCTGGGGATCAGAGGGAAAGCAGCTTGTCAGAAAAGGATCTGGTGGTTCTGGTGGACTCAAAGTTGAACGTGAGCCAGAAATCTATGCTTTCAGTGGAGGATGCTAGCAGTATCCTGGGACGCATTAGGCGAAGTATTGCCAGCAGGCAGAGGGAGGTGCTCCATCCCTTCTGCTCAGCACTGGTGAGGCCACACCTGGGGTGCTGTGTCCAGTTCTGGGCTCCCTAGTACGAGAGAGACATGGACATACTGGAGAGAGTCCAGTGAAGGCCCACAAAGATGATTAGAGGACTGGAGCATCTTTCCATTGAAGAAACACTGAGCCCAGAGAAGAGAAGGCTCAGGAGGATCTCATCAATGTCTACAAACACCTGAAGGGAGGGTACAAAGAGTTTGGAACCAAGTTCTTTTCAGTGGTGCTCAGTGACAGAACCAGAGGCAGTGGGCACCAGCTGAAACACAGGAGGTTCCCTCTGAACATCAGGAAACAATTTTTTTACTGTGAGGGTGACTGAGGACTGGAACAGGTTGCACAGCGAATGGTGGCATCTGCATTCTTGGAGATATTCAAAAGCTGTCTGGATGTGGTCCTGGGCAACTGGTGCTAGGTGGCTTTGGTTGATCAAGGAGATTGGACAAGATAACCCCTATAGGTTTTTTCCAATCTCAGCCACTCTGTGATTCCATGGTAGAGTTAGTGTTTAATGATTACTGTAAGTCTGGAATTCCCTCTGGAAATACTAAACCTGACAAGCCTAATTCTCCCTCAGCTCTGCATGCTTATGTTCCTTCTCAGGAAAAAAAAAAAAAAAAAAGCATTTTTTAAAAATTAACAACACTGTTGTCTTGCACAGTTATCAGACTCAAAGCTTGTGGCTGATGTCACTGCATCACTCTGTCACTCCACGAGTGGCAGAAGGTGTAGGTATTGCTGTGCATATCTGAGGTACCATTTCACTGTCTCCAGAAGAGGGTACTTAGTTTCTTCAGTCTTTAGAACTGGATGCTACCTCTAAACTTCTTACAGAAAAACTGTACTGTTTGTGCAGACTTTGAAAAATGTGAAGTGGTATAGAAGAGTACATTTCTTCTTACCTTTGCTTGGCTCTTAGATTGTGCCATTAAAAGCACTATGCATTAAATGCAATGTATTATTGCTCTCGTGAAACACTGCTGATTGAGTTCTATTCAAAACTGGCATAGATGGATCCATCCTATTTAATACTTATTTTTGTCAGCCCAAACAGAATGAGCTGATTGACATTTTTCTTCTAAAAACAAAATTTTTATTATTTCTAGATATTCTGAATAATAAGAAGCAGCCTGTTAACACACACTGCTAATGGGAGCCTTTTGGTAGTCATACATTGAAATAACAAAACTGCTCAGTTCAGAGGGAAGCTAAGTATTTGAAGAACAGAGGGGTGAGAATTGCACAACCCTGACCATATGTGCAAAATTTAGGAGCTGGTCCTGTTCCCACTGCAACAATGCTAAAAATTCCCATAGCTTTTGAAAGAATTTCACGTAACTTCTTTGGAATCCATTTTTTCTCTGTAGATGTTCCAACACAGAAGGAGGGTCATGAAATGAATCTACTTTTTGTGCTGCTCATTAAAAATATGGCATCACTAGGAAGATATTCCTCTTGCCTGATTAATCCCTCTCCCACCAAGTAACTGGCTATAATTTCATTAGTGACTTCAGACTGGTGTTTTTCCTGGAGAGTTAATAGCAGACTTAGTTCTAACACAGCTTTGCCTCGGGTTGTGATCATTATTCTCTAGGAAGATGTCCTAGCCACAGTTAGTTAATTTGAAATCACTATACATCTGTGCATTTTTTTTTACTCCTTCTCCTCCCTCTGGTTTTGACAGTGACAAGGCTGAAACACATCTCTTCTAACTAGTAACAGTGGTGGAGGAAATAGGAAGGGGACAAAATAGTTAAGGAAACTCTTTCTTCCATTCCTGTTTACTTAAATAATGATGAATCATTAATGCTTATCTGCCCCTCCTATAAATAAAATCATATTTACTACTTTCTTTAAAAATACATCTTTTTCAATGCAGATACTGCATGGGATCAGGTTTGTGGTAATGAGATTCTTTAATTATCAGTTAATGGAAGTTGAGAGTATTTGACATGTCAAAGACAGGGTCACCACCTTGTGGAACCCACAGATAGAATTTCCTTCTACTTATGAACAAATAACTACTGAATATTTTTGCATACAGGTGCCAGAATCAAGGACTAATTCAGAGGGAGCTTGGCATTTGAGTCCCAAAATGCTCTTGGTTACCTCCGTTAAAGCAAGTTGTAATAAAATTCTGTGATTTCTTTTGCAAAGTTGACTGACGAGCTGCCCAGCTGCATTATACGAAGTGATGTGGTAGCACAGTCAAGTTAGCAGCACTAGTTAGCACTAGTTAGTTAGCAGCATGACTCTGTCCATTTGTAATTCTTGATTCTACACTGGTTTTGAGAAAGCAAATGCTATTTTTCAAAAAAACACCAGAACATGGAGAAGAGCCATACAAAACACAGGCTTGATTAGTTAAGCTTTGCAAACCCTTTTGGACATACCAAGTCCGTATTTAAAGATGACAGTAATTAGAAGTAAGGTCAAAGCACTAAAGCAATGGAGTGATCATTCCAGTAGGGTAGAACAGTGAAAAGTCTTTCAGAAGGGGCTGACATTTCCACATTTACATTATTTCATTTCTTCAGAGGAATTTCAAGCTTTTCAACAGCCATTCCTATACTGTTAAAGTAAAAATACTGACTTAAATTCTCTTCTCTTCCTGCCTTTTATTTGTGGATCAGTCAGCAAGGACCAGATGAACTCCCCTTGGAGTGGATGCACGAGTACAACTGCCAGTTGGACATGTTGCTTTTGACTAGCTCATAAAAGCCACCTTCACATACACATTCCCATATTATGACTCCAGTTGATTTAAGATATTTCAAATACAGCTCATTAGTCATGATTTGTGACTTCTCAAGGAAAAACTTACACGACAATATCAGACTTTCAAGTTATCAAAGAATTGCTCTTCCTGTACAATGACATCTGTCGTACAAGGAACAGCTGAGGGATCTGGGGCTGTTTAGCCTGGAGAAGAGGAGATTGAGGGTAGACCTTATCGCTCTTTACAACTACCTGAAAGGAAGTTGTAGCAAGGTGGAGGTTGGTCTGTTCTCCCTAGTGGTGAGTGATAGGTCAAGCGGAAATGGCCGTAAGTTGCACCAGGGGAGGTTCAGGTTGGATATTAGGAAGAATTTCTTTACTGAGAGGGTTGTCAGACATTGGAACAGCCCCTGCCCAGAGAGGTGGTTGAGTCACCATCCCTGGAGGTGTTTAAGAGACAGTTAGATGTGCTGAGAGACATGGTTTAGTGGTGTTGATAGGGCTCGGAAAAGGTTGGACTCGATATCTTGAAGGTCTTTTCCAGCTGAAAATGTTCTATGATTCTATGACCCTTTCTCAATATATTCCTCATCCTGCAGAAACAGATATTTGCGCATTCACCCTTTGAACACAGAGTTCAGGTAATGGAGGGTGGGAGGGAGAAACAAAGGAAGGTTTATGGATCAAAAATAAGCTGATAGGCCAGAAATTAATCCATGTAGGCTACTCAGTGTATACCTGAACTCCTTCATGCACAAGATCAACTCGTTGATCTGAGTAAAGTCACTTGAAGTCGAGGACCTGGCATAATGGGGGGCCAAGTAGTCATTTAGAATGTCCAAATGGTACAAATAAATAATAATGGTGTCAGAAAACATTTAATAATTTTCCTTTTTAGCTGTATAAAAGACATATTGTTTTGATCTAAATCATTACATGTCAGATGCTATCACAACATAAATGTTCAAAAATTATTTCTCATCTTTTTCGTTCTTTGAGGAAACAAAACTGATTGACCCATTTCCTCAAAATCTATTTTAAGATGCCTCTGCTAGAATACTGAATTTCAAATATCTGGGAATAGGTAATGTACTCTTATCTGCTGTTCAGTTACAGACATCTGTGTAAAGTAAATGTGTCTTGAACTACTCAGGGTGCATCAGAGTCTGGAAGCACTGATTTATGCCACATCCTTTTTTCCAGAGGACGAAACTTGGAAACCCAAAGAGAATATGGCTGCAAGTTTCTGCCCATGGTCCCTTTAAGTACAGTAGCAAGAGTTATCTTGTGTTACGCCCTTAGGTTCTCCTTGGTGCTACAGATTCTCAGCACTGTGTGTAAAGTAGCTGTGCCTTTCCTGGAGTTTGAAATCTAAGAATTAAAACACACAAAATTACAGCGTATTTCTGCAAACTTAAATTGCACAGGATAACAAAGAGGGAAACAGAGGCCCTGTTTCTGATTACAGTGCAGTGCTTCCATCACATGGTTATCCTTCCTGTCCCTTAGCAGTCATTTTGCAGGCAGGGAAAATAAGTTCTGTTAAAAAATAAAGGGAATTAATTAATCTACATAGGCAGGCAGATTACACAAAGAAGCAGGAAGTTTCTGTAGGTTCTTCTCTTCTGAAACTGTTTTCAAAGTAATTTTTGGTGTCAACTTTAAATACATATTTTTGTCTTTTAAGTTACTTGGGTACTATCAGCTTGTTTTAGTGTCAGATTGCGGGAAAGCTTGAACAAAAGCGGTGCACCCTCCAAAGACGGTTTTGCGAGTTACTAGTTTCGTTGTTGTTTTATCTATACCAAGTCAGTGATCCAAAAACCCTCCCCCTAGGATAGGGAAGACTAAGTTTCCCCATCTGGAGACAGAGCTTTCGGCGCTGGCTCTCTGATTTGTCGTCTTGGCCCCGGAGGGGGCACGGTGTGGTCAGCACGGGAGCTCGGTAACAAAAGGGGAAGCGGAGAAGCAAGGCGCTCGGAGTGCGTCCGGCACCCGGAGGGGAGCTCGGACCGGCTGGGGAAGGCCAGCAGGGGCCGCGCAGGGCCGCCGGCGGGTGAGAAGCGGGCGGAGGCCAGAGTGCCGGGGCCGCGCTGGAGGCGAGGAGCAGCCGAGAGTGCCCCATGGGCGGCCGGGCGAGCCTGGCGTGCCGCGGGTGGGAGCGGCGTCCCCTGCCCTGTCGCCGCTCGGCGCAAGAAGAGGCCGACACTATGATTCAGGTACGCGGGATGCGCTCCTCAGGTCCGGCCCGGAGGGGGCAGGAGGGCGGGTTTCGGCTCTGCCGGGGCCACAACCACCCTTGCCGGGCTCGGCGCCGCCGCCGAAGGGCGGGCCGCGGGGAGGCGCCTGCGCCCGGCGCCGGCAGCATTGACCCGTCGGGCCCGGCCGCAGGCGCCGGACATACGGCCGCTGCGCTACGCCCGGCAGGCCAGGGCGGCGCGGGGTGTGCGGGGCAGTGGCAGAGCCAGCGCCCTCCGGTCTCCGCAGTGGAGGCGCGGGTGTGCGGGGCGGCTTCTCGGCACCCTCCGTAACTCCTGCTCGGGGAGTTGGCGGCACCCAGGCTGAGTCCGGCGGAGCCCGGCGCTCGGCTCCGGGGCGCCTACTCCGCAGCTCGCTTTTCTCGCCGCGCCGGGTGCGGCGCCCCGGTGACACGGGCTGCGGCTGGCAGACGGCAGGCAGTATGCGTTCGCGTAAATACGCCTTTTTACCTTTGAATATGCACCTAAACCGCTTTTTGAGGCAGTTGTGGGAAGGAAATGTCCAAAAATGAGGATGGGTTGATAATCCTGAAGTACACTCATCAACCTTTCACGGGTATGAAAGTTCGATTAATAAATACTTTGGGTTTTAAAACTATTTTATCTCAGTGATGCCTTCCCACTGACTTTAGGACTGTACAAAACCAGAGAAATTGCCGAAACAGCCTGTCAGCACAACTGCAGATAGGAAGGACCAGAAATCTAGAGCATTAGCTAGGACTCTCGATACCCCACAGCTCATTCCAGAGGTACATTCAAGCATCTCTAGTTCGGGTTTGCTAAGCAAGCTTCTGGACCTTTGAAGTTTCGTGTGGTTTCTTCTGGGTTACATCTGAAAGCTTGATTGAACAGTGGATTTAAATTAATTTTAAACATATGTTTAAGTGTTTTTGCTGATTCTCAGTTCAGCACGCTATAGCATGCTGAAGTGAACCACCTCATTCATTCCAAATTCCTTCTAAAAACATACCATTTCTGCCGAAACCCTTTTAAGAGTAGTTTCCGAGGAATTCATGAATAGTAGACTACACAACTGGTAACTGTGGGTATATGCACTAAATAATCTTTACTGGTTTCAGGCTCCCTTTGACCATCTCATGTGCATTCTATCCTTGAAAGCAGATCCATCGCTCTTGTGTCTAACATTTCAAACCAAGCAGCTTCAAATAACCATTTTATTATAAAAAGCTGCCAAGAAAATATCTGAGTGAATGTTTTACTTTCTTACGTGTAAGATGGCTGGCATTGTACTGTAGACAAATGGCTAATTTAAAGGGCTGAATTTTTGCCTTCTCTCAGAATTAGGAGTCTAATTTAAAAGCATATACAATGTTTTCCAGTGATCTCTTGCCAAAGAAACATTAGCCTGTGGGCTTAGACACAGTATTAAACCTGAAAATCATAATACTACAATGGAAAGAGAAATACTGTAACAAACTTTTTTTTTTCTTAGAGAATAATAAGTATCAGTTTTCTGGTAACTCTTAGCTCCAACACATTGAGTCTGATTTTAGAATCATAATGGAGCATGCTTTTCTAGAAGGAAGATTATTAATTGGTCATTGCAAAGTGACTCAGTTGGTACCAGGACCCCAATTTTGCTGGATGCCCTTGAAACACATTAAGGAGCCATTCCTTGTTCTCCTTTTCATGCCAGCACTTATATTACTATGACTTAGGAATGGGTAGGTGTATTGCTCAGAAATAGTGTCACACTGGTGTGGTACCTGGTCACCATGACAGTTTTGCCCCAACAAATTTTGGCCCCCGCTTTTCTCTGTGGCTGCTTGGAGCTGCTAATTGAAAGTGTGCTGCTCAGAGGACTCTCCAGTTCCTTACTATTTTTAATATTGCTTAGGAGTAACCCCTTGTAAACTTTTAAGTTTGTTCTCGATTATATATAATGTTAAACTCTGCTTTCTGTGATATTTAAAAAGACACAGAGAGAGTAACACTAAGCAACAAGATGAAGAGATCTGTTAGTTTCCTTAGCACCAGTCCATTGGTCTATAGCAGGAACTGCTGGGGCTAAGTAGAGCTTCACCACCCTTGTACCAAGTTTCATGAAATGGATAGTCTGCATACTTCATTTATTATATGTTATTATAAGTTAAGAGTTTCTTCTCTGAAAACAATTGCATTTCATCAGTTTTAAATTAGTATGAGTGATGGGGGAAGCTGGGCCACTAATTCTCAGAATAATGATTATAAAATTAGTCCAAATGATGGAGTAGTCTACAAAGCTGGCATAGGCTCCAATTTGTGCTGCTGTTATAGAACAGAAAACATGTGGGCAGGATGTATTAATATCAGTGGCTTTATTTGACATCTGGAACATAAAAAGTCAGCCAACAAGCAAAAGCTTAAAATGTGAGTTTCCTGTATTGTTGAATTTCTATTGAGCTTTCTCTTCCAGCAGGAAGACAGATATATGTAATTATACAATAGCCCATCTAAATCTCTGCCACTGTCTCATTGAAATAGTTGTAATATTAGACATTCTCCTCCAGAATATGCCGAAAAGCCCTAATACAAAGCTAAGGGAAAAATAGGATAAATTTCACTCTAGGAAGGCATTTTAAGGCATGGGTTTGGTTTTTTTTTGTTTGTTTTGAATTTTCAAGGGGAGGGTTAGATTTTTCTAGTATGATTGCACTAGACAAGTATTTTCCTCTTGGAATCATTGGAATTAAGCTAACTTAAAATTGGTATTAGGGCCACAGGTTTGCATTTATATTTTTGGTTAGGCCTTGTCATTGGGTGGTTTATCAGCTTTCTCGGGGCGGGGGAGCTGCTGTGGCAGTGACTGTTGAATTCCCTGTTCAGTCTGGACTGGAGTCAGGATGCAATGCAAGCACCAGTCCTAGCTAAATTTCTGTAGTCAATCCTTCCTGAGCACATCACAAGGTTACCTGAAAACACGTCGTCTTAATGTTTACTTTTTAAACACTTATTTAAATTTCTTTTTCTTTGTGTATAATATTGTAAGGGAAGTCAGACTTTCTGAACCATCTTTAGTGACGTCAGAGGAGCAATTCTTGGGATTTTTTTTTCTCCTTTGGAAGCTGAATCTGGGAAATATGAACTTGTTTGCGTATAGTTTCTGATAATTTCAGTTCATGGACTGGTGTTTTTACAGCTCATGATATTTTATGATAAAAAACACCTGTGTTTCCTGAAAAGGAAAAATGCTTATTAGTCCTCTCTTGTATCTGCAAGCAAAACAGTAATAGTAAAGTAAATAAATAAGTTTTTCAGTGTTGCTCAGAAAATACATAAAAGAGTTCAGGTTTCCTCAGTGTAATTCTTCCACACTGAAGCATATTACTTTTTAAGTAGTGAGTTGTTACTTGTGCAAAGCAAGGAAAAAGGACAGTCCAAATGTAGATGTCCATACTATCTTCTCTGGACAGTAGTCTTCCATATTATATCTCAGTATCTCTGACTCTGGATGTAAATGTGAGGATGCTATTCTACACCAGAGAGTAGTCATCAATATTACACAGCTGTAATCTCTCTGCAGGAATATTCTGGCTTCTGCTACTGTCGATTTATTTATACAGATGGAAAGAATAGGAAGAAAAAGTTCTTCCAGGAAGAAAGATTTCAAAAGCTTTTTGGATTGAATACTAAGCAAAAGGCAGCATTGGGCAAAAATGCCCACTAGCTCAGATGCCATTTTCAAGGCGTCATTTCTTTGTACTGTGGTATGCAACAGAAAAGTCAGAATAAAACATCAAGAATCCTTAATAATTTTATTTATTTATTTATTTTTTTACCAGTGCTAGGTCATCGTGCAGTTTGCAGGCCAAAATGATGACAACTGTACAGGACCCAGCCTGGGGGGGACACATTATTACTCAAATCCTATTCAAGAAGCTGATGAAACCTGTGGGCAAATCAAACTTTTGTTAATAAACGTGTTCTTTCATCTAATTAATACATTCTGGAGGAAAGTGGCATAATTTTTTTATCAATATGTAGGTGGAAAATCTTTTAGACTATGTATGTGTTCCTACTCCATTATTATTTAACCAGTTAGGTTAATTCATGCAACAATGTGTTGCTTATGTCATTCAGTACAGGAGGATCTTGGGGAAGGTGGAAGCTAGCCTGTGTACAGACTACATAATAGTATGCAACTGGAGTTCATTCCAAGGTCTCCAGCACAATGTTTTGTTAAGTGCCAGTTGTCTATCGTATTTTTAATGACCAAGGAAAGGAAAAAGCTTTTCAAAAACCCCAAGCAATTTTAGTTGCTGTATCAGTTAGGTTTCTAGTGTTCTCAGACAGATGAAGTACACAGAATGGCTTGTACTGGAAAGAATTACATCTTCAGTATCTTGCTTTCTGTCTGACAGCTGTGATATGTCCTGTTAAAAATGGGCTGGATAGTTTCCAGTCACTTTAATCCAGCATTATAGTGGTTTCCAGCAAGAGGTTATTTATATATTTTTTGAAAAATAAATGCAGCCTCAAAATTTAAAAATAATTTCTTATAGTGGAACTAACAAGCAAAGAAGGATTTAAACCACTTTTTCGTTCCAGAAGATTACTAAGTGAATAGCAGGAGAGAGAATTTTCCTCAGGTGGCTCAGTTACTGCCCTCAAGTGATGTCCTGTAAGATGAAAAACTTTCCCATTATACTTACAATACAAAACAATTTTTTTTTTTTAGAGTTTGTGGTTTACTTTGAGCATTGCTGTTGCTCTGTAATTTCAGATTTGTTTCTGCCCACACACTATGAATATTAAATTGCATTATTCTAAATGGAAATTCGTTGTTGGCTCTTGATTTTTTTTTAATCTAAATACGGAAGCTTCCTGGATCTTGGACAGCCTTTGGTTATTCAGAAAACTGATAGAATAAAAGTCTCTGAGAACTGTGAGGGAGGAATGAATGTGCTGGATATAACTAGGTACAGCCTGTTTCAAATCTAGCTCGTTAAAAGCAAGGAGATTATATATTGAGTCACCTCACCATTTCATAAAGCTGTTTCTTTGCACAGATGTTTCAGATCACAATTCCATCACTGATACACATTGCTAAATCATCTAAATGATTAATTATATTGCCTTAATTGTTATTCAAAACATAGGAGTTCTTTTATGATATGTGGAATGAGAGTCATGCTCCTTTTTCCTATTTCTCCTTCATTCCAGCTGGTCTTTCCTCCTGACCTTGGGGCAAATCCCGTGGCCGTCCAGCAGCAGAGAGGGCTCCTGCTGATTTTAATAAATGCTTGAGTAGCTCTGGTGTCTGAGTAGTCCCGGCCTCTGACATGAAAAAGTGAAAAGTTATCAGCATTTCCCCTGCTCATCCAGTCTGCTATACTCATGTAAGAGGCTGAGAAAATCATCATGAGTCTGCCATGGTCAAATGTCTACTTAGCTCCAGCAGCAGGATTCTTCATTCAACAAAGCATTTGAGCATTAAGCAGTTCCTTAAGACTGTTCCTGTACCTTAAATACTTAGAGGCTCATGTGATCTTGACATTTGTAGAAATTGAAAATTAATTTTATAGATGACTTAAGATATTTTCCTTCCTGGAGTTTGGGAATGTTTAATCCCCAAGTGACTCATGTATGGCACTGGTCGTAGAACAACATTAATCATTATGGCCTTTTATATTTTCCTCTGAAGAGATAACTACTTGGTATTTCCTTTTGCTTCATTGCATCCTCATACATACCATTACAAAAACGGCTTTCTTACACACTTCCCCCCTTTTCCTGTAATGTGGGTACATGGATCACATGGTGCTTGGGTTTGAAACTGTATCTATGATGTAGCCTGGTATTGATTTTTCACTTGGTTAACTCTGGTATTTCATACTTTAACAGGCTTATTTGTTTATAATATAGACCGTGGTTTAAATACCTGCAGTTGCTAAATTTACGTCTTATTCTATGGCTCTTACAGCAACAAAACTTTCAGTGCTGAACCCAGATCTTTGTAAATCTCTTACAGCACTGTAAGAGACTACTGATACAACATAAAACACATAAATAAGGTTTAAGAATCCTGATTCAGTCTCATAGAAAACTGATAATGGCTGCTCAGAAACTCCAGGCAAGTGAAGATACCTCTGAACCAGGAAATAATTTATATAGGATCACAGAATCACAGAATAGTTTCACCTGGAAGAGACCTTGAAGATCATGGAGTCCAGCCTTTGTCCCAGCCCTATCAACCTACTAAACTATGTCCCCGAATGCAACATCTACCCGTCTCTTAAACAATTCCAGGAATAGTGACTCAACCACCTCCTTGGGCAACCTGTTCCAATGGCTGACAACCCTTTCAGTAGAGAAATTCTTTTCAATATCTAACCTGAACCTCCCCTGGCGCAATTTAAATCCATTTCCCCTCGTCCTATCACTCAACATGAGGGAGAATAGACCAACTCCCTCCTCTCTACAACCTCCCTTCAGGTAGCTGTAGAGAGTGATGAGGTCTCCCCTCAATCTCCTCTTCTCTAGGCTAAACAGCCCCAGATCCTTCAGCCTTTCCTCATACGACTTGTGTTCTAAGCCCTTTACCAGCTTGGTAGCCCACCTCTGTACCCTCTCCAGCACTACCAACCTGGACAACTAACAAGGGGTAGTAATCAAAGGACTGCACCAGATCAGGCAGCTTCCTCTTCACTTCCCTGACCTGAGCCCCAGGGAGACAGCAGACTTCCCTGTGGGTTGGGTCTGGTCGACAGATGGGGCCTTCTGTTCCCCTCAGGAGGGAGTCACCTACTACAATTATCCTCCTTTTTTTTCTTAATTGAGGAAGTTCTAAGGCATGGGGGCAAGAGATAAGCCCTGGGCAGCTCACTAGGTGGATCTTGATCTTCATCTCCATCTCTACTTGCATGGTCCTCCAGTCCTGAAGCCCCACACCTATTATGCAAGGGCAGTTGGGAAGGCAAGGGAGATGGATGGGAGGGTTTCCGCTTACCTCTCTGATGAGGGACCTCTCTCCATTTCCCTTTGTCCCTTAAGTCCCCTCCTTTTGTCTGGTGACAGGAGGGGAGTGGGTCCTTCAGTTCTTATTGAGCATCTTTCTGCTCAACCTTCCTGCTCAGGGGTGGCAGAGCCTGGTTCCACCAATCAATCTCCCTTTCACATTCCCTTATAGTCCTTAGTCTTGTGACTTCTTCCTTCAGCTCAGCCACCATGCAGAGCAGATCATTCACCTGTTCACATCAAAGACAGGTGTTGTCATTGTAACCCACCCTTACATTACAAGTGCCAGGCTCCTGCACTCTCTGCATCCAGAGGCCTGGACACCCGCATGCTTGCGTGGGGCCTCTGTCTGGGTGCCCGCAGTTTTTCTAACAGCCTTTGATCGGGTTGCAACCATAATTGGTTCTACAATTTAATGCCCTCTCAAAACTACTCGTGGGTTTATTTACAACACATTTAATTATTCTGCAGTTAACACAGACTTATCGTCCGCTGCCTTGTGTTCAGTGGACAGCGACTAGTCGCTGCTCTCCCCAAGGCTTCTTATGCCCTGAGGGCACAGTTAACGGCTGGTTAACGTCATTAACGTACGCAAGTAACGGCTGGTTAACGGCGCTAATGCCTCGTTTAGATTCCCCGCGGCTGATGGTGGCTCCGCCCACACTCGCTCGGCTGCCCGCCCTCCAGCTGCCGGCCCCCGGCACAGGCAAGCCGCTTTTCCCGGCTTAAAAAAAGCCCTCCAAAAGAGCTTTGTGTGGGCCTTTTTCGCTTTAGATCCCTTCCCCAGCGCAGTCTTACCTGCCCTGAAGCTGATCTCTGCTTTAACCATCAGTCGATACTGCTTTCTACAATAATGGCCTCCTGGCTGTTTGTTTTATTCTTAGGAGGTCTTTGCAATTAAAGCTAAATGCCACTGAGTTTACTTTTTGGATTAAGGGCATATATAGCTGTTTTAGTTATCACAAATAACAAAGATGTGAAATGTTTTATAGAGTCACCTGCCACTATTGTTTATCAGAGCTCTTAACAGATCTGGGGAGAAAAAAAATGAATGAAGGCAGAGCTAACTGAAATGAATAGACACTCTCATTCATTCCTGGACTGTTTCATTCTCTAACACATGCATAAAACTAAAGGATGAAGTCTTTAGGGTGATAGGGTAGAGTGAAGTTTATTTCCAAGTCTTTGGAATTTCTACTTATTACCAACCATCTAGTTAATTTTCTTGTAAGGACTTACCAAACCTCAGGAGCTTGCTATGGCAAAGATGACTACTTCAAATCATGATGTTCAAGAGGTGGTTCAGTCTGGTATTTCTGAATTGGCTTTTGAAAATAAAGTTCGTTCCCAAATCCCATATGATGATCAGTTTTGAGCATGCCTTGCTCCCTGACAATGCTACCGTTAATCCACAAATTTGTCATGCTGCTGTACTTGATTTGTAGATCTTCCTGCTGGCCCTGGTCCAGCTGGTAATGGAAGTTACTCCCTTTCTGAGGAAGGGCCAACCTCTATTCTATCCCAGTATTTTCTGGTTTCCAGCCTCAGCCAGCTGAAAATACAAGAACAGCTGATAATATGAGAGTCACCTTGAGATGACTTACTGTTTTCTAAACCCATTTTGAACTCTGTGGGTTTTGAGAAAAGTCCCTTTTATCCCAGAGCCCCTTTGAAGTCACCAAAGCTGGGACTTCTCTATCACTTCTTGGACACATTAAGTTGTAATGATAAGCCTAATGGCACCTTTACTCCCTGTGTATGAATATGAGCAGTTTCTGTAGCAAGAGCCTAGATTTTTTTTAAAAAATGGATATATATGTTTTTCCAAAACATAGTACATAACCTTCATGTGTACATATGTGAATGTATTTACATGCCCACACTGGTGGTTATTCAAATCTCCAGATACTTGTGAACTCCAGAATCTATTTGACCACATGGCTAAACTGGGGGTGTATTAATTTTAAGTAATACCACATAAAGCAGTAGCTCATGATCATGATGCATCTATGGCATACCACAAAGCTATTCCTTTCTTTAGGTCATGAATTTTAATAGTTGAATTATGCCTTTATAGATGCTGCCTTACACGTGGTGTGAAGTCAGATGTTTTTTCATGAGCTGTGACACACAGAGCAAGGTGTATCATTTTGCTTCCCTTATAGATTTCAGGATGGAGTGACCAGGCTGGTTGGTTTTTTGGTTGTATTTTGATTGTGGGACTTGCAAGAGCTCTACTAAACTGCTGCTTGCTGTTCTTGGCCTTGTTCCTGTTCTGTGGCCTTGGACCTTTCATACTTCTGCCCCAAGAAGACTTGTCATTCACAAATGCTCCCAGCTCTGACCTACCCCAAATGTTTTGGAGGCGTTAGGCCTCCATTACATGTCTGGCAGGAATGTGGAACACAGCTGATGGAAAATGGGCTGTTGCTTTTGGATCTTCGCTGTTACGAATATTTGCTGTACTGTTTGGCTGTGTCACAGCACCAGGCACACGGCTGTATGTGACGTTCAGGGAAAAAACACATGGAGAGAATTGGAGCGATATGTGGAAATACTACGTGTTCTTTCCTTTCTGTTAATTGATGGAGAACTGCCAATGCTGAATCAGAGCTTGATGTCATAAGCCACTTCTTATTTATCAGAAATGGTTGTGAGGGGGACAGAGAGTGAATGTGCATCTTGTTTCTGTTGCTCCCTGTTCTCTATCATCCAGCTACAGAACATTAATGAATAACCTACTCCTAAAGCTTATTTTGTCATTATCCAAGCAATCAAAGCCAACAAATGTGTTTTGTTTTTTTTTTTGTTTAAGTAATAGACTCTCAGAAACTAATGCAAGTTTGAGACTTGAAAGAACAAAAGGTTTTCATTATGTTTTTAAAGTAAATGTCAAACATAAACTCTTTTTCATGTCCATATAAGCCCAACAGGCATGGAATGCCTACTTCCTGCCAAATCTGGTATTAACTATGGCTATCACTTAAAGGGAGATTAAAACCATTTGGGTCTTTGTCCTTGAAGGCTCCCTGTATGATTTATGAAGGGTCTCTTTAGATTTATTGCAGTGTTAGTTCATGGGTTTTCAGTGCATGTATTCAGTATAATGCTTCAATGATGGGCTGATCGTGTTGTGGTCATGAATGCAAAGGTTCAAGGGCTACATTTAAGCACATGCACAGTAGTACCAGGACCTAAATGTGTGTGTGTTTGTATTCATGCATGTGCGAGAGAGAAGGAAAGATGATGCAGAACATGAGTGACTTTGACCTGGGGGATTTTGACCTAGATTTCATGCAGATGTAATTTTGGTGGGCAGTTAAACAAAGGGTTGTATTTTTAGCCTGTCTTTGAAACCTGTATTTGAAACAGATGGGTTTTTTTTCCTCTGTGCTTGAGCAGGAAAAAAGTGCTGCTTTGTGCATGAGTGTTTTGATGGGCACTTTAAGAAGAATGATACTCACATGAAAATAATGATAATGAGTATAGTGCTTCACTGGGCTCTTCTAGCGCCAGTGGCAGTGCTGGCTGGAGGAGGGATGAAGTCATCAGAGGGAAGTCTGGTGGCTGATCTGTTTCCCTGAGGTCCAGTGGTTGTAACTTGCCTAAGTAGGAGGAAGCTGAGGTTCACAGTTATTCTGACACAAAAGTATGTCTTCTGTTAACTGCTTATGAGACATTTGACCCATGACTTTTCCCTGAGTCAGTCCTAACACATTTCCCATTGACTTCTGAGTAGTTTTAGTTCCATTGAGTGTGTCCCCACCTGGAAAAAGAAGAGAATCTGTTGACTCAAACTGAACAGAACTTAAAAGTTTTTAGGGTTTGTGGGTTGCAGTGTTTTAAAACCAATGATCTGAAGGAAGCTCTGACTAAGATTCCAGCAATGCTTGCTTGCTTCTTGGGTTTTGCAGCTCTGTTGAAGTTGTCAGTGTAACACCATTGGAATGTCATTGAAAAACTTAGCAAACCTGAACTGGTTTCAGCAATATCGGTGGGCATTAGACGGAAAAAATGAATTATGTGGAACTTGCCAGAGAATGGTATGTGACCGTGAACTAAAACAGGGCTTAAACCCGTCAAATACTGACAGAGCAAATACAAAAAGTGCATTTTCAGTCCATGTTTACTGAGAAGAAAGGTTTGAGTTGGGAGTTTGTGGTATGAAGCTGGGATCTCAACTTGAATAAGTGTCAGTTCACAGGGATTTGACACAGATGAATGGACTGCTGGCTGCTGGGTTCTTAAAAATTCTTTGAACCTCCATTTTTGGCTAGCAGTGGGGGGAGAAGCACATTTTACCCTTCCTGTAATAAGTCAGAAAAAAACTTGCCACAAGGCATTCTTCCTCTAAAATCCTTTTGGCAGTTTGGGCCAATATATACAGAAACTGGGAGCCAGGCTTAGAGAGAAAACCTTGCCAAGAAATCCTAAAAATAGAAAGCTGAAAAGTATTACTGGTGTTGCTGCCAAACTTACACTTCTAATTAGTTTCATATTGTGGCCTTAAATTCTATGAAAATCAGACTGCATTGAAAGTATTCTTCTGAAAATACTTGGAGATTTTTAAAAGACTTGCGAGCTGGATATTGAGCTGTGGATCATGTTCTCTTAGATGCTAAGAAGTCTGACTGCCCCCATGTATATAAGGTAAAATGTAGACATCATATTACATAGACAATTTCCCAACACCACTCCACCCCTTATAGTTTTCTTTTACCTGAGAGGATAATTGGATTCTGTAATGCAGAGGATTTTACGTTTAAATCTCACTTGATCCAAATATTAATACTGTTTTCTTATTTGAAGGGGGATATTTTTGCTGTAAGCTACATTTTAAAATGAAAACACAAAAAATTTGTTCTGAAAAAATAATGTATAAATAATTCGAATACTTTTAAAGGCTGTGCATTTTCACCCTCCACATGACTTTTGCTTACATATGACTCTACGTAAGCTATTTTTCATGTGTGCTCTTTGCTGTAGACTAAATATTGATCTAATAGAGTGTAGGAACTGCAGAAATGTTCAGGGTGTTCAGCAGTCACATAGTGACTGCTTCGTGATGCATCCATTGAAGGTAAGTTCTTAATAGATGTGAAAATCAAACTGATTAGGGAAGGAGCCACAGTAAAGTGTTACTGCCATGTTAATGAGATGAGTTATTGGCTTTTTTTTCCTGAGTGTTTTGGGTTTTTTTTCCCCTTGGAAACTAAATAAAGACATTGTGGTATTTCAGAGGTTAGCTATAGAGAAGCAACAGCTGAAGAATAATAAGCGTCCTTATAAAGACCTGGTTTAGCCTCATATGGGATCCTTTTTCTGTGCTGTCTCAGTCCTTTTCATGAAAAAAGGCTGAGATTTATTGACTAATACAACAGTAGTGATTGTAGTTTTTGGTTGTGACAAAAAGGGATATATTACTCAGCGGTGAAAGAAGATCTTTTCACCGACCTCATACACTTTCTTGCATGTGCCCTAGATTTAGCTTAGCTGTTTGTTTCCTAGAGTATATGCAAAATAGTGTGGTGTATAATGTCTATACTGAATATCAGACTTACAAATTGGAAACCTTACCATCAGGATGTTGAATTTTATAACTTATTCTTAAATGAAACTACAGGAGAACCCTATTCTGACTCGGAGTGTATGTGTTGGTGTTGGGGATGCAATGGAATAAAAATCCAAGTACCTTTTACATGGTGAGTTGTTGCTGCTGCTGTTGTTGATAATAGCAAACCAAATAAATCTGAAACCCATATATCCATCTTCTGGTCCCACAAGACAGAGAAAAACCTTTTTATATGTATGTGACCTGCAGATTAAAATGATACTTGCAGCATCAGTTAATACTTTGTCTGTCCATGTTGCTTGGTTTATAGCCTTCTCTTTTGGAGAGACTTTTCAACTGATTTTCAGACTTCATGTATTTAACTTAAGAAACCGGAATGTCAACATGCCAAACCATGTTACCAAAAAGTCCTGCTAAAAGGCTGCCTTGCTGTTGAAAAGGGCTGGACTGACTGAGTGCTTACTTCACAGTTTTTACAGTATGTCCAGTTTTTGCAGTGGCTGAATAGATCTGGCAGTGTCTAAATCACTAGTGGAATGATTCTGGGGTACAATCTTTGCTTACACAGTGTAGACGTTCTTACAGGACCTTTTTTCCTAAGAGGGAGCTTCCTTCCTTTGGTTAAAGTCATGGTGTACATTCCTCAGAGGCACACAGAGATTGCGTGACTGAGGAAATATACTGTACCCAGTGGAACTGTGCGTCCTGGTATTATGATAACTTGTCGTGGGTTGACCCTGGCCGGCCGCCAGGTACCCGCACAGCCGCTCACTCACTCCCCCCTTCACTACTGAACAGGGGGAGAAAATATCTCCAAGGGCTCAGGGTTTGAGATAAGGACAGGGAGATCACCCTCATTTACCGTCCCGGGCAAAACAGACTCAGTTTTTGGGAAAGTAGGTACATTTATTAAAAGAACTAATCAGAGAGGAGTAGTGAGAAGTAAGAAAGAGCAAACAAATCTTAAACAGAACACCTTCCCCCCATCCCTCCCTTCTTCCCGGGCTTAGCATCAATCCCGGTTTCTCCACCTCCTCCCCCTGAGCGGCACAGGGGGACAGGGAATGGGGGCTGCGGTCAGTTCATCCGACGTTGGTTCCACCGCTTCTTCATTCCGGGGGAGGACTCTTCACTCTTCCCCAGGGCCATTGTGGGGTCCCTCTCACGGGAGACAAGCTTCACGCTCTCTTCTCCGCGTGAGTCGTCCCACGAAGGGCAATTCATTACAAACTGCCCAACGCGAGACACCTCACGAGGGGCAGCCCACCCCTCGTGAGTCTGAGGCGCAGTCCTTCGGGGGAAACTGCTCCAGCGTGAGCCACCCACAACGTCCCAAAAGTCCCACCAGCCAACCTGCTCCAGCGTGGGCATTCCCTCTTCCACGGGCTACAGGTTCTGGCAGCAACTTGCTCTGACGTGGGCTCCCCACGGGCTACAGTCCCCTTTCAGGCATCCACCCACACGGCGTGGAGTCCTCGGTGGACATCTATGCGGTGATCCTCACGGTGGACTTCTGCACCTCGCCCATGGGCTGCAGGGGGACAACCCGCTTCACCATGGTCTTCACCACGGACCCGGGGGACTCCTTCTGCTCCGGCGCCTGGAGCTCATCCTCCCCCCTCCTCCTTCTTCACTGACCTTGGTGTCTGCACAGACTCTCACTCCTCCATCTCTGTGCCAGCTGTAATGGCGCAGTTCTTTTTCCCGTTCTTAAATATGTTTTTCACAGAGGCGTTCCTCTGCTATCACCTTACTGATAGGCTCAGCCTTGGCCAGCGGCGGGTCCCTCTTTGTAGCCGGCTGGCATTGGCTCTATCAATCTTGGGGAGCTTCTAGCAGCTTCTTACAGAAGCCACCCTGCAGCTCCCCCCCCGCCGCTGAAATCTGGCCAGGCCAAACCAAAACATAACTGGAAGAGCACCTCAAAGTATTGAGTAAAATAAAGTCTCATGGGCTGCTAGACTATGTATATTTTGAGGTACGTTTTTTCTGACTTCCATTGACTGTTCTCTTTTTATTGACTGGAAAGATGCCATGGAAAAACCTACTCTAGAGAAACAAACGACATTAGGTGTCGCGGGTTAGGGCTGGGCCGGCCACTAACACGGACAGACGCTCTCTAACCCCCTCTTCCCCCCCCCAAACGGGAAGAGAAAAGGGAATGAGGCAGAGAGACTTACAGGTGAGAGAAGAAAAAAACTAGAACAGCTTTAATGAAAATAATAGGAATAATGGTAAAGAGATAAAAGAATTATATACAACTGTAGATAATAGCCCGATATCAAACCCGACTCCCTCCCCCGATAGAAATCACCACTGGTGCTGCAGAGCAGGAGGCACTGGGGAAACCCCAGGCTCAGCGGCGGCGGGAGCTGGATACAGGGAACTGGATTCGGGAACTCAGGATCCGGATCAAAATCAGGAGGTCAGATGGAGTCCTCTCTGGACACCGGCCATTGCAGAAAAGAAGGGCGAAAAGGCCGAAAAGGGATGAAAAAGGGCCGAAACTCTCGTGATCACTCAGTTTATACTAAATATGACGTATATGGGATGGAATACTCTCGTTGGTCACCTGTCCTGTCTATTACCCCCCGGAGGTGCAACCTTTTACTTCCTTGTGCCCCGCTCTTACTACCCAGCACCCCCAGTGTGGCACACAAGAGCCAGCAGTGGCCTTGGTCACTATAGGAATAAGTATAAGCAAGAGCCTTTCTACATACCAGTCCCAGGCAGTGACTGTAAACATCAGGTGTTATCACTGCCAGTAGCACACACTGTCTGCAAAAACATGCTGCTGACTTCAGAACGTGCAGCCTTTGAGAAGACACTAAACTGGAAAGTAAAAATCACTAAACAGGACTGGGCTTTTAGCTAAACCCAGGACATTAGGCCAAGGTACAAATCTGTATATAGGATTATAGCCTGTTTAGTTTTTCTTTTAAATCATATGTGAAAATGTTTAACTGGGAGGTAACATTTTGAGCAGTGGAATACTTGAGAGCCTAATTCTCACAGTTGAATACAGTGCAGAGTGTGGGGAAAAATGGAAATCTTGCTGTAGAGATGCTTCTTCTGAGCCAAGCAGATGACGTCTGAGACCTCAGATTAAAATGCAAGATGAGGAAAGAGTTGATAATTACAGCATCAGATACATACAGCTTTCAGGACATAGCAGAAATCATAGGTTGCAAATATAAAAAGGACGTGAACATGTTGGAGCAAGTCCAAAGGAGGGCCACAAAGATGATCAGGGAGTTGAAGCACCTCCCCTGTGAGGACAGGCTGAGAGGGTTGGGCCTATTCAACCTGGAGAAGAGAAGGCTCGGGAGAGACCTTATAGCAGCCTTCCAGTACTTAAAAGGGGGCTACAGGAAAGAAGGGGAGGGACTCTTTATCTGGGAGTGCAGTGAAAGTGTTCACGGCCAGGCTGGATGAGGCTTTGAGCAAGCTGGTTTAGTGAGAAGTGTCCCTGCCCATGGCACGGGGTTGAAACAATATGATCTTTAAGGTCCCTTCCAGCCCATTGTATGATTCTGTAACTGGAGGATTGCACTCAGAATTAAATTCATAGAGACATGTTTTCATTCTATACAAATAGCATGAGGCTAACTGGGTAACCAGGAAGAGAGTTCAGGTTTTTGAGATAAGAGACTCTGATTTATTTCTTGCTGTCTGTCTTGCTTTCTGACACATTTAAGAAAAAAAATGGTGTAGCATTTTGGTGGTGTTTACTGCATTTATTGTATGTTCCTGAAATACTCCTTGGGAGCTGAATAATCAATGTCAGCTAAGAAGTGCTCTGGCTTTTGCCCCTGAACTTTTTCTGCTTCAGTGCACATTGCACACATTGTCCTAGTGTTATGACCATCTGCATAGACAGGTGTTTGTGAAAGTGCAAAAATAATTTTCAAGGAGATGAGAATTGTTTTATTTTTTAGCCCCTGTCAAAACTATCTAGAAGACAAGCACAAAGATCAAGGGAGGGAAATCCTGATTCTCTTGAAGTAGTAAATCTGTTCTTGGGTTGTTATAGCCAGATCATCACCCCCAGACCTTTCATTAGGAAAAGCATCTCTATGATTGGTCATTGTCCTTACCACTGATCTGGGTATCTCTGAATAGCTGTGGTATCTATTTGCAGCATGCATTGCTGTTGCTGAAAGTATTCCAGTGCTGGGAAGGAGGTGTAGGTTGAGAAAGTTGTGCTTTCCTTGTGAAACTGGGGATGTGTGGCAGTAGCAGCAGCCAATGATTCTGACCAGCATGGGCCCATCACTGAGGCAGAGGGGGAAGGAAGCCTTACAACCAAACATGGCCACATGGGGCCATTTGGAATTGGCATGCGTACTTGCATCTAGGACACTCTTATATATGCTGTGGCCTCTTGCTAGATGATACAGAAATTATTTTTTTAATTTGGTTGCTCTCCTTCACCCCTCAAATTCCAGGCAAATGTAGCAGAGGGAGAGGTTTGGTGGGTTGATGGCCATCCATCTAGTTGTACTAGAAAGCACCTGGTGAAAACAGAGCAAATGGAGTCTGAGACTGGCTTGTGGAGAAGGGGATGAAGGCAAATGAATTCTAAGAAGAGTTCCACAATATGTTTTCCAACACTTCAGCCCATGATTAAGCTATCATAATTAAGGCAGGTGAAGGGAAACAGCCATGGAAACAAATATGAAAGTCTTCTGTATGCTTTAATTAGGGCTAATACCTGGCCATAATGGTTTTGTCAGAGAACAGAAAAAGGCAAATGAGTCCTATTGCCACCTTCTTCCTCTTGTTCAGCCTTTCTCTCCCCCATTCAATTCACACAATATTTGCTATGGGATTGCTTGTTGTGATGTACAAATGAGTTGCTGTGGGAAGTTAGAAAATATCACTCTGAAACTGATTCTGGAAATCCTGAGGAAACTTCTACTGAAACTGTGACCATTTACCTGAAGGTAGGCTGTTCCTGTTTAAAGATGTTAATTTGTATTGAGGGAAGAAAAGAAAAAAAAGGACCCAAATATTTATAAACCAGAAGAAATAAACAAATTCTGTTCCATTTCTAACTACTTTTCATTATTTCCTTCCTTTTTTTTTTTCTCTTAAATTACATCCCACTCCAGCAGACTTGAATTTAGAGTGAAAAAAATATTTAATCATTTCCTTCCTTTTCAGCTGTTGTAACTGTAATCTGTGAGTTACTACAGGAAGAGTATCTTATCCCTGACTTCCTGATCTGCCTGCAAGCTGATATCTGGTGCCCTCCTGAAACACACAATTTTGATTGCTGGTCCACCCAGCCATGCCAGATTTATATAAACAAGGTTTATACATCTAAGGTGGCAGGGAAGCAGATGTTTTATGTTTACTCAGGGTCTTTTGACATCAGGAATTAGAGAACAAGCTTACATCCAAAGCCACGTGTCTTCTTTAATTGCACCTATATTGGATTTGGTGAAGGATCACCATTTTGTCAAGCAAGAGATTTTACTGATTAAATTACTGGTTGCTAGCTGTGTAAGCAAGCTGACTCCTGAGTCTCTTTTCAGCTCTGAGCAGAAGGAGAAACTGATCTTTAATAGATACTACTGTTCCCTCTGCTTGCTTCTACCCCATCTGTGTAACAAAGCTGCTACTTCACAGAATCACACAGAATCACAGAATGTTAGGAACTGGAAGGGACCTCGAAAGATCATCTAGTCCAACCTCCCTGCCAGAGCAGGATCACCTACATCAGGTCACACAGGAACGCGTCCAGGCAGGTTTTGAATGTCTCCATAGTAGGAGACTACACAGCCTCTCTGGGCATGCTGTTCCAGTGCTCTGTCACCCTCACAGTGGAAAACTTTTTCCTACTGTTTTTGTGGAACCACCTATGCTCCATGTTACACCTGTTGCCCCTTGTCCTATCATTGGACATCGCTGAGAAGAACCAGGCTCCGTCCTCCTGACACCCACCCTTTACATATTTATAAACATTAATGAGGTCACCCCTCAGCCTCCTCTTCTCCAAGCTCAAGAGACCCAGCTCCTTCAGCTTTTCCCCATAAGGGAGATGTTCCACTCCCGTTGCCATTTTTGTGGCTCGGCACTGGGCTCTTTCAAGCGGTTCCATGTCCTTCTTCAACTGAGGGGCCCAGAACTGGACACAACATTCCAGACATGGCCTCAACAGGGCACAGTAGAGAGGGGCAGGAGAACCTCTCTCAACCTACTAGCCTCATAGCCTTTTACAAGGATATAACAAGGTGGATAGATGATGGCAGAGCGGTGGATGTGGTCTACCTTGACTTCAGTAAAGCATTTGACACAGTCTCCCACAGCATCCTTGCTGCTAAACTGAGGAAGTGTGGTCTAGACTATCAGGTAGTGAGGTGGACTGTGAACTGGCTAAGGGAAAGAAGCCAAAGAGTCGTGGTCAATGGGGTGGAGTCTGGTTGGAGGCCTGTATCCAGTGGAGTCCCTCAAGGGTCGGTACTGGGACCAGTATTATTCAATATATTCATCGATGACTTGGATGAGGGACTAGAGAGTACTATCAGCAAGTTTGCTGATGACACCAAGCTGGGAGGAGTGGCTGACACGCCAGAAGGCTGTGCTGCCATTCAGCGAGACCTGGACAGGCTGGAGAGTTGGGTGGGGAAAAATTTAATGAAATATAACAAGGGTAAATGTAGAGTCTTGCATCAGGGTAGGAACAACCCCAGGTTCCCGTATACGTTGGGGAATGACTTATTAGAGAGCAGTGTAGGGGAAAGGGACCTGGGAGTCTTGGTGGACAGCAGGATGACCATGAGCCAGCACTGTGCCCTTGTGGCCAGGAAGGCCAATGGCATCCTGGGGTGTATTAGAAGGGGGGTGGTTAGTAGGTCGAGAGAAGTTCTCCTTCCCCTCTACTCTGCCCTGGTGAGATGCCATCTGGAATATTGTGTCCAGTTCTGGGCCCCTCAGTTCAAGAAAGACAGGGAACTGCTGGAGAGAGTCCAGCACAGGGCAACGAGGATGATTAAGGGAGTGGAGCATCTCCCTTATGAGAAAAGGCTGAGGGAGCTGGGGCTCTTTAGTTTGGAGAAGAGGAGGCTGAGGGGTGACCTCATTAATGTTTACAAATATATCAAGGGTGAGTGTCATGAGGATGGAGCCAGGCTCTTCTCGGTGAAAACCACTGATAGGACAAGGGGTAATGGGCTGAAACTGTAACATAAGAGGTTCCGCTTAAACTTGAGAAGAAACTTCTTCTCAGTGAGGGTGACGGAACACTGGAACAGGCTGCTCAGGGAGGTTGTGGAGTCTCCTTCTCTGGAGACATTCAAGACCTGCCTGGACACGTTCCTATGTAGCATAATCTAGGCGTTCCTGCTCTGGCAGGGGGATTGGACTTGATGATCTTTTGATGTCCCTTCCAATCCCTAACATTCTGTGATTCTGTGATACTAGCCACAGCTCTTCTAATACACCCCAGGATGCCATTGGCCTTCTTGGCCACGAGGGCACACTGCTGGCTCATGGTCATCCTGCTGTCCACCAGGACTTCCAGGTCCCTCTCCCCTATTTGATCGCTCTCTTGCTCTAGCTAAACCTTCAGAGAAATAGAGAGGGTAGAGTAGGGAGCGCTCTGAAGTGGGAGGCAGGGAGTGAATGATTTGTGTGTGTAGACTCAAAAAGGAAGGGACAGAGCAAAGAAGGTCTTAAGTATCCGAGAAGATGGCATATTCAACCTATATTAAAATTGGATGCTGCTGTTTGCTGACTACAGAGGGAGCTCAGACAGTTTAAACTTGAATGCCAGCTTTTAGCTGGCTAAAGTTTGGTAAAATGATTTCTACTTACTGTGTTAGAGTTTGATATTTTTGCTTTAAAAACTATAAAAGATGTAGCTTTCTTAGAGAGAAGAGATCTTAGGGTTCTTGCAGGATCAGAATGGAAGTGTAGGTCAGCACCCTTACTGGGTGGAAGGAAAAATTCTTCAGGTCAAAATATTCTAGCTTGCTGGTTATACTTTTTTTTTTTTTCCACCTATGTGTGAAGAATCTAACAGTGTTTGGTTTGTGTGTGTGCTTTGTATATCACTAAAACATCAACTCTTAGAGCTTTTTAGAGATCTTGCCAAACTGTGAGAGTGTAAATGTAGGTATATGAAAGGTCTCTGAGCACAGTATATTAGCATGGATTTTTTTTTTTTTAAAGTTGCAATTATGTAAAAAACTTAATTATGTTGATAAGCTGTTCTGCTCTCCACACTTGCAATTATGATCTTTCAAAACTTCAATTCCCATGACTGAGAATATAAACCTTAGTTACTGTTACTCAGTGTGAATTAAGGGATCTTAATATGTTTCTTTGTCATCGGACGTTTCTTTGTTACCTAGCAGGACTCAGAGCTATGGGTTTGTCTTCCAGTTGACAAGGGAGAAGCATTGCTTTGAATTCATTGTGTTAATTTGGGATGCTTATGAAAAAAAAACATTGCTAATTTTTAAGGGGAGAAATGAAGAATTTTTCACACACAGATGCACTTCTGCCACCTTTAAATGTGTGTCTACAAGTGCGGGGGTTTCTCAGTCCCTGTTTTTTCAAAGTAAAGTATTAGGAATTTCTCTTTTTGCTTTCCTGAAAAAGTCTTCAGTCACTAGAAAATGTTTGAGTATAAATAATTTTGCTAAAATGTTGCAAAAGTTGTCTCGCACTTACTTGACTCTGTGTAAGGTCTTACTTGGAAAACTGGACATGTATGGTGATGTTTACCTTGCCTGTGCAAAGACAAAAAAAGCAATGTGATTACTGTGTGTATTTAAAAGATTAAATCACGAAAAATGTAGAAGGATGTAGAATATTTCCATGGGAAATGAAAAGATTAAGTAGGCAAGCAAAATTTTATGTAGGCAAGATGACTGTTTACTGGACTATATGGCCTCAGGATTAAATATTTCATATTCTTCTTTACATCTCTGAAGACTGAACTACACAAATGAAATTAGCACAATACAGCCTAGCAGACATCCTGATACAGATTAGCCAAACCCCATTCCTATGTTTCATGTATGATTCCAAGGCCTGTGTTTGGCAATTTTTGTCATGCAGTCTGTAAAATGTGAAATGCGTGCATGTATGTTGTATCCTCCATGCTGAAGCTTTATGTAACCATTTCTCTGGACACTCTTGCATCATTCTCTTAGAGCCCTCAACCTGTGTCTCCCATCTGTGCAACCAGCACCTGTGTGCTGACTGAAGCTGTGGTCATGGTTTTGTTGATCAGAACAGCATCACCTCGTATGAGCATCTGTCTACTGCCAACACTTTGACCTGATCCCAGTGGAAGTAAAAATCGACCAATCATTAGTTATTATTAATTATTGGATATTAGCAACTCTGACCAAAGCGCACATTTAGAAAAAAGCAGGTGGTTTTTGCAGGCTTAGTGTATCAGCTACCATCTACTCTTGTGGCAGAGGTGGAAGGAGGAGAGGCTCTGAAAAGTCCAGGCAGCTGCACCCCTCCGTGGCCGGCAAGCCTGCGGAGGGCGGGCGCTACCGCCACGGGAGGACACTGCAGTACTCCCGCTTCATAGGCAATTACCTGGCACGGCTTCATTTCTGGGAAATACTTTGAAGTTTCAGGAGGTGTCACTTTTTTTTTTTTTTTTTTAAACATCAAAAAGATAGCTCCTTCTCATTCCAGGACTAATTAAGCTGGCTCTCTCTTTAGTTATATCCCAGTATTTACATGCGTACATGGTTTCACAGTGAAACATAAACACCTTGTGACTTGATCTCCTTTCAATATTACTCCATCCTTTTCATGCTCCCTAATTAACCATCACTGCCTCTTGTTTCACTGTGTATGTTTTTACATTCATTTTTATCCTTATTTTTTCTGGGTGATTGTGAATGGTTTTGTTTATTCTAACTTATTAATTTATTGTGAATGGTTTTGTTTGTTGTGAATGGTTTTGTTTATTGTAACCAAAATAAAAGAATAAAACCATAACACAATTCTTTACAAACCACCTATATTTAAGGTAATGTTTATGTAACTCTGGAAACAGCAATATTAAGGATGCCCATGCAAGAACCCAAAGGAACACAGAACTGAATTGCAAACTCGCCACCAAGAACAAATGCAGATATCTTTTCCATAGGCCTATAAATAGCTCCCCTGTGACCTGTAGCTGTCCTAAATAAATTGTAAGCTGTAAAGTATGTATTTAACTTGAGAGTTTCTCTGCTGAAAATGGAAGTGCTTAAAAGAGAAAGTCAGGGATCTATCAAACCACAACCTGAAAAGAAATTTTATAAGTATTTCCAGAAAGAGAAACATTTGTGGTAATTATAGCTCACGTAATATACCCTGCTTTTGGTTCTTTTCTTCACGTGTGTTGAAAACTGGCTGCACTGGGGAGAGAGGTCTCTATGGTTCAGCTGCCATGTGCCAAAGAGCATGACTTTTATTTTTGTTAAATTCTGAGCCATTTCAAGCTGTACTGCAGCACTGCTGAAAGACAGGGAAAGTGACTCTGAATGGCTTGCAAGCAGAGAGATATTCAGTACTACATGCCTACCTTATTTCTCCTTCCAGCTTGTTTTCCTGCTGATTTTTACCTTGTAAGCAAGCCATCTCCATAAAATAAGTTTTGTCAGCTGTAAAGGTTATACACTAAATACTACTTTTTCCAGATGTCATAGTACTTTCATAATCCAGAGGAAATGAATGAGACAGAAAAGCTTCTCTTCCCTCAGGTGTGCTTGTAATTTGATGCAATCTTAGTGCAACATAGATTTCCTCCAAAGGTTGCTGTTTAGTGCTAGCTTATGCTTAGAACATGAAGAAGAGGATAGGAGAATTGTGGCCGACTCAACTCTAACCTGCAACACGAATTTTCACTAGCACAGAGTTCAGTCAAAGAACTTCACCTATCTTAAAGACACTGTCCCAGGTTTTTGCCCAGTTTACCATTATGCCTTTGGAGGGAGCAGTAGTGAGGGGGAAGGACCCCTTTTTGGGCAGGAACGGGGTGATTAATGGATCCTTACCATGGTACAAGGCAATTGGCAGGAGGGAGCAGGAAGGCAGAGGCCAAATTTTGTGCAGTGTTGTGAAAGGTAGAACCGTTCTGTTGATACGTGTCCCTCTTACCACCTAATGACAATGTTACATTTGAATTCATCTCTGGCAAACACTTTTTCTCTTTCATGTTCTAGATACTGAATCCTGTGTTTCTTTACTGTGGTTTGGGCTGTGAAGAAGCAATTAAATGAATGCCCTTTAGTCTGAGAAAGGAGGAAAAGGAAACTGTAATTGCATTTCAAAAAAAGTTTTCTATAAACAGCAAAGTTAGTTAAATCTGTTTTCCTGTGCTTTAGTATCTTGAGGTCAGTCTCCTGAGTGGACTCTTTGATGATTAAGGATCTACTTTCATGATGATATTCTTTTGATGGAGGCATTAGTACAGTTTGCATCCTCCAGCTAACTTCTGTTTTCAGGAAACCTGGAGGAACTATCCAGGATTGAAGTTGCTGAGTTTAAAAACTGCTAGAGAAGATACTAAAGACAGAGACCTAAAACAAGGTGATTTTTTTGTACTTAGAAGTAATAGTTATGAAACCAGGCTAAAAAATAAAAGAAAAATAGACAAATGCATTGTGCAAGGCTGCCACAGCCTGTTTTCTTGTAGTTAGATGTTTAGGATCTGGTGCCTCTCACACTACAGCTTGCTGTGAACTTTCAGGTTGTCACAAGCATTAAACAAGCACATGTTTTATAGTAACCTGGAAGGCTTCTGGGAATAAATGAACAACTCCAGGCAAAGCTGAGTCAGAAAAACCTGGCAAACTTGCATGAGAATGCTCTGTAAGAGGCATGTTTAAAAACCTCAGGCAGTTCTGATGCCATTGGGAGGTACTTTTTAAGAGGAGTAAATATAAATTCAACAGATTTACATCCTCTTTCATGATAATTAAATCTTTATTACTCTTACACAATTTTTATAAAGTATATTCAGGTTACAGGCAAAAGTGTTACTGGAATCTTTCACTATAACACTTTAAGTATTTTTACTGTGGCTTTAACTGTTGTAGCTGATTATTAGAGACAGTAGAAGATTCACCTTTTCAGGCAGGTGGTACGGAGAAGAAAGCTGTGGTAGGGAGAAGAAAGCTGTTGGCTGGCAAACTTGAAGCCGGATTTGAAAACTCTCACATCAAAATGCTCAGTACAGTCTCGGAAGTTAGTATGTTAATATGTTAGTATATGTTAATATGTTAGTATATGTTGTAAGTTAGTATGTTAAATATCTGAATGGCCTTACTGGAAGAGAAGGGCCAGAGTCGCTACAATTAATGGGGATTCTTTTCTCAAATGTCAGCCATAATTATCTGCATTTTCACTGCACTAAGAAAATGAATGCTTTTGACACAATGCACTGTTGATTGTGTCCTTCATATTACAGTCACAGGTATATTGCCAATGGTTTCCCGTTTGAGACACAGCTAGTAAGGCTCATGGTGTATTCCAGATGTCAGTGGCTAAATTCATGGTGCAAGCATGGGTTTTTTATTACTAGTTGGTACTCCTTTTTTATTTTGATATTTATATCTCCAAGTTTTCTTGGTGCGAAGCATATATGTGTGAATAGAATAAGAAAAGTGATTGCTGTTTTATCTTTCTGTATAATTCTAAATTCCAAATTCTTTTCCTTCCTGTCAGCTTCTATTTGCAGCGATTTTGTTGTCCTATAGCACAGTGAAGCACTAGGCACATTTGTCCTGAATATGTGTTTCCCTGGGAATTGACATGAAGGGGAGCATGTGAGGCTATAGCATGAGCTGAATGGAAGTATGTGGTTTAAGATACATACTGGTGTATTTTAGGATACACAAGTCACATACATTTAATAGCTGCCTATGGAGATGCAGAAGAAGGTGTCACAAACAATCTCTGGGACATCCAGACACTGGTGGCAGTGTTCAGGGAAGTATCCAATCTGTTAGTTACTTATTTTTGCTAGATTCTTTCCTCTAAACACTGGCAAAGAGTTTTTGTAAGGTATTATCTATTTGCAAAAACCTGAGAACTAAATAGGATGTTGTCTACTTTGACTTTAGTAAGGCATTCAACACTGTTGCCCACAGCATTCTAGAGAAGTTGACTGTTCTTGGCTTGGACAGGCATATGCTTTGCTGGGTGAAAAACTGGTTGGATGACCGGGCCCAGAGAGTGGTGGTGAATGGTGCTGCATCCAGTTGGCATCCGGTCGCGAGTGGTGTCCCCCAGGGCTCAGTGCTGGGGCCACTCCTGTTTAACATCTTCATCGATGGTTTGGATGAGGGGATGGAGTGCACCCTCAACAAGTTTGCAGATAACACCAAGCTGGGTGGAAGTGTCAATCTGCTTGAGGGTAGTTAGGCTCTCCAGAGAGATCTGGGTAGGCTGGGTCACTGGGCCAAGGACAACTCAATGAAATTCAATAAGGCCAAATGCCGGGTCCTGCACTTCAGCCACAACAGTCCCCAGCAGTGCTACAGGCTTGGGGAGGAGTGGCTGCAGAGCTGCCAGGCAGAGAGGGATTTGGGAGTGTTAATAGATGGTCTGCTGAACATGAGCCAGCAGTGTGCCCAGGTGGCCAAGAAGGCCAATGGCATATTGGCCTGTATCAGGAATGATGTAGTCAGGAGTAGGGAGGTGATCATGCCCCTCTACTCAGCTTTGGTGAGGCCTCACCTTGAGTACTGTGTCCAGTTTTGGGCCCCTCACTACAAGAGGGACATTAAGGTGCTGGAGAGGGTACAGAGACAGGCTACCAAGCTGATAAAGGGTTTAGAACACAAGTCATGTGAGGAACAGCTGAGGGATCTGGGGCTGTTTAGCCTAGAGAAGAGGAGATTGAGGGGAGACCTCATCACTCTCTACAGCTACCTGAAGGGAGGTTGTAGAGAGGTGGGAGTTGGTCTCTTCTCCCTAATGGAGAGTGATAGGACGAGGGGAAATGGATTTAAATTGCACCAGGGGAGGTTCAGGTTAGATATTAGGAAGAATTTCTATACTGAAAGGGTTGTCAGCCATTGGAACAGGCTGCCCAGGGAGGTGGTTGAGTTACCGTCCCTGGAGATGATTAAGAGAAGGGTGGATGTTGCGCTGGGCGGAATTGTTTAGTAAGTTGTTAGGGCTGGGACAAAGGCTGAACTCTTCCAGCTGATATGATTCTATGATTCTATGATTCTATAAAATTGAAGTAATAGACATGAATTGACATGAATTGACATGAATTGAATAGACATATGTATTTAGATAAATCTGAATTAAATATGAAATCTGATAACCTGGAGACAGTGCTAAAAATGGAATGAAGAAAAATACAAACGTAGCAAAGGGGGGTGATATTAAATGACTGTGCAGATACAGGCATTTATGGAAATACAAAGACTTGAGTTAAGTAAAGTTGCAGATGTAAAACCAAAATAAGTAGATAGAAACTAATGTATTTCTGCTTTATGTGCTACCCAGAGTTTATGTTCAAATCCTGCGGTGGCAGAAAGGCACCCCAGGTTCTGAGGACTACTGGCATTATAGGGCAGGAGGAAGCTAGGAGTGGATCCACAGTTATGATGAACTGTGCTCTTCAGCTAAAGGATGGGCACGTTCATAACTGACAAAAATGTGAACACCAGCAAAACTAAAGCAGGCACCATATGCATCAGCTCCATAGCAACTATGTGCATAGGAATTCCATGGCAAGATGCCATTAGGAAAAGAAACATAGTAAATATGGAAGAAATAATATCCCCTAAAGTACTCATGGTGGAAAGGACAAAAAATATAACAGGGAATTCCATTGGAAATGGAAGAGTCATTGTTGGATAAACCTTATTTCAAAATACAGCACTCTTCAAAACTGATCAATATGAAATATGAATATGAAAATAT
Source organism: Trogon surrucura (assembly GCA_020746105.1). Lineage (NCBI taxonomy): Eukaryota > Metazoa > Chordata > Aves > Trogoniformes > Trogonidae > Trogon > Trogon surrucura. The sequence continues at coordinate 27,054,037 of CM036622.1, read as the reverse complement.
GAATAAATCATTGAAGGTCAACAGTTGCCTTGTTGCTGAGCCAGTGGTAAGAAGCTCTCTCTTCTGATGAGTCACTCAAAAGTAGTTGTTTCCATCACTACCTGGTTCCTCTATCCATATCAAGCATGTTTTGAAAAAGGGACAGAAATACTTAGCTCCAAAATTTTGGCAAGTATTTTAATGATAAAATGAGTATGTAGAGAAGTTCCTCCTACTCTTTATATGGAGATGGCAGTAGCTGACAGGATAGGGCCTACAAGACCTGTTAATAATATGATTTATTATAATAATATTAATAATTTTATTATTAATATTATTAATAATAATATAAATTGATATTATAAATCAATATTATTAATAATGTTACTAATTTATATTATTAATAATATTAATAATATGATTTATTACTTGGAAAAATTGTTGTGTGTAGTTGTAAAGTCGGTCTACATCACTGTGTATCACTTCCATGATAACTCACTGAAAAATGGCAAGGTGCTTCAGATGTAAAAATTAAAACATGGATTTAATTCTACCTCAGGTCATTGGTATTGTGACAAACTGTTCCTCCTGTGTGATGTGTACCCACAAGGAAATAATCTCACTATTCTGTTACCTCTGCTATTGGATGTACCTGAACAGAACACTAGTGGAGTACTTGCACGCTGATTAAACCTGGCCCTGAGATCTAAACCAAAGAAGAGAAAGTAGCCTTTCTTTGGGCAAGGGCATTCCATTTCTTTACTTGAGATTAGTTTCAGATATGTCATTATCAAATGTTGAACATGAGATCTCCTCTCCACTCCTATACCTATAAATTATAGAGCTGTATTTTAGTAGAATTCCTCAAGGCACAGAGAGTTAAGGCTTCATGGTGTGCACACTTGAGGTTTCTGTGGCCACATTTGCAAACAATAGATGTTGTGTTTATATCTTGTTTCCCTTGGGGAACATTTTTTTATGTAATCTGTTAAATGGTACAAAGATTAAAACTGTGTGTTTGTGTGTGTATAAAAATATACCCACAATTTCTCCCCAGGCAGAAATATGAATAAATCATTAAAGGTCAACAGTTGCCTTGTTGCTGAGCCAGTGGTAAGTAGCTCTCTCTTTTGATGAGCCATCATCAACTATGCTTTCATAGTTATGTTCTCTCAAGTAAGTTATCTGGATGTGACTGCAAAGTCCTCTTGAAGTTTGTTAACATGCTAATTAACATACCTTAAGACATGTTTACTACTCGTATTGTAACTTACTCTGAGTATGCATCATGGTGGCCTGATAACTTGGCTTCAAATGTTCTGTAAAGTTAGAAACACAACACTGTGTTCTCAAAAAGACAACTTCGGTGTGTTTTAAGTTTTTTGAGCTTTGTACTTTTTTATGGGAGCTGTTTAAAATATAACCTTGGAAGCCCACCAAGTTTCCTTTTCTAGGCTCTCTTTCCTCCACTAAACACTGCAGTGAGTGTTAGAGGAGAAGGGGAAAATCCTTGGAAAGACCAGTCACAGAAAACTGAGTCATGCATTTAGGCTGCCTCTCTACAGTTGTCTTCTACTGCAGTAGGCATAGGAATGATTCAAAATAGCCATAAGCTTGACAGGAGCTTGAAAGAGAAATTCCCTTATTGCACAAGAAATTGGTGTTAGTTAACATCCCTTATTTTAGGCTTAGTTCTGTTCTCTGTACTGAAGAGAGAAAAGCACTGTACCTAAGCTTATGTCAGTGGTGCTGCTTTTGAATAATGTGAGATCAGGAAGACCTGTCAGTCTATAAATTTGACATACATCAGCTATTCTGTATGAGTTTTGCTGACACAGGTGAACAGCTAGGTATGCCTTGCCCATAGCAGCTTTCCATAGTTCTAGGCAATATGTTGTTCTGCCTGTAGCTTTGAGAAAGTAGATGTGCTTAACTGTACTGTTCATTTTATCATGAGACTTGTAATAGTTTAGTGTTTTTATGAAGTCCGTATTCTGAAAGTAAGTAAATAATACATTAATCTCAGTTTTCTTTAGTATAAGGAAAATTCTTTGTTCTGGGTAAAAGCTTGAAAATGTGGACTCTCCAGGCTCAGAAAACAGATGGCAAAGAAGGGTAAGAATATTACTGATGAAGGGTTAGTCTAAGAATTTTGTCTTGTTCTGCATTGTAAAGTTGCAAAGTTGGACTGGCACAGCCATGACAACTGGGAGTATTTTTAGCAAAAATCCCCCTTTTTAAACTGCTAGCAAAGCCTCAGTGGAGATGGAGGGAGAGGAGTAATTCTCTGTGTGTGGTTCGTGTTATTCAAATAGGTAAGATGGCTGTAGTGACAGAAAAGACCCTTTAGGCCAATGTGAACCAAGTCAGTGCTAGTCTGCACTTGGTCAGCATAAGTGGGCCAAAAGTGTGCGGTAGCACCAAGCTCTGTCGAAGAAGTTAAAGAGCTTTTTCAGGTGCCTGAGTGGGCTTAGAAAAAGCTTATGCCAGTGCTTCCTGACACAGCTATTAATAATATCTTTATCGCTCCTTATATAAGAGTGGTGTAATCTAACAGGTAGGCAGAAAGCAACTTCTCAGAAACTTCTGTTGGGAATGCTTAATTGTAAGAAAGTGTGTCTTTTTTTTTTGGTTTGTTTGTTTTTGTTGAGTACAATGAGACAATATGAGAACAAATTGTTAAAACATTGTCCATCTCTATGGCAGATTTTAATTAGATAATTTTTTGCTTTTCAATCCTAAATTTTCCTTAGTTGGTACTACACTGAGATTTGGTATTGCACAAGTAGCTAATGTGATCCTCTGTGCTTTATAATCGCTGCTATGCTAAAGTTTGTCTTTCCTTCTCATTCAACTCTCATAGTTTTGTTTGTCTTGCAGAGTTCAATGGAAATCTTGGGAAGATATGGCAGGCTTATTTGTGTCTCTTCTTCACACGGAGTAATGCTGTTCCTCTGTTCTATTTTGTTATAGCTAATTGGAGATATTTTCCTAACAACATAACAACAGTTATGTTATTGCAACTCTCCTGAAGTCATTGGATGACTTAAGCCCACCTTGGAATGGAAATTGGTGTCTTCCCCCTCCTCTCCCCGCCCCCCATATGACTCAGAGTGGGGAGGAAAGGACTATTTTGATTTATAAACTGTGGAGTGTGCAGAAGGGATACAGGAGTTTGAAATAGGATTTGTTGTCTGGACCCTGGAGGCAGACACCTGTCAACTCACAGGAAGATATTTTATAAAAAATTTGGTCTTGTTGCATCTCCCTTTCATAATGTACACTTAGAAGTTAAGTTCCACTGTTTGGGACCTCTTCTTTGAATCATGTCATTGTGAATTAGAAAGAAGACATCAAATTCCCTGAGGAGAGTAACTACCAGCCCTATAATCTAAGCGAATGATAGATGAGCCATTCAAATCCTTAATGCTTTTGTACAGTTGACATTATAATGAAAGCTGAAGAAACTTCCTTAAAGTGGAGATGGTATGTAGGGCTGTAAAAAGAAACCAGGCAATAGTGAAGTCACAAGACAAAGACTTAAACTCCTTGGGGCACAGCCAATAGTTTGACATATCACAGAGACGTAGCATACTATGCATAAGAAAGGATAATTATAAGGAAACCTTTGTTTAAATAAATTTTCTCATTATAGTATTTAAAGAGTATGGTTCTGTTTATCCTTATCTAAAGAATGTTATTTTCAAATTAATGCCTGAAAACTCAGTCTTTTAGCTCTGTGTTCTAGAAAACAGTGGTGGTTAACCTGCAGTCTGTGATGGGTCTAAATGGACATTGTAAACTTGTGGCTACTCATCTACTTGTGGCTACTCATCTGGGTGGTAGGATGCTCTGCACAGGCTGGGAGAAAACTTTCTTTCTCGTTTGGTTTAGGGAAATCAACCCATTTCCACTAGGCACACATGTACAGCAGATTCTGTCTCAGAGCTGTTGCCTCAAAAATAAAAATCCTCTACACATTGTTCTGAGTTTGGCCCTGTCTCACTGTGTGACGAAAGAAGGTGGTGGAGGATGAAAATACAATTTTGAAGCTCCTTTGACATCAAAATAAAAAAAAAAGGCAGTCACCAGTGCTTAGAGTAGACAGGGAATGATGCACTAAGGTTTAATAAAGCATGTTACAACATTATGCTCTTGGTTCTCTGTTTTCTTGACTTTGTGTATCCAGTTGCGGCAATTTTTGTATGCTTTGCACTGAATTTCCAGTCACGTTGTACTGAGTGTATGATACATAGCATTTGACTCATTGTTGCCTCCCATCAGGAGAGTTGAAGAGTTGTGCAGCTGATCCCTGTGTGTGTAACTTCTTTCTGAGACCTATGAGAGGAACTGATTGAGTTCTGAGAAGAGTAAAAAGCAGCAACTGTTTTACTTTTCATTTAGTTCTCTTTTTGACCACTTTTCTCTGTATTGAGTAACACTTGACTTCCCTCAGTACCACCAGACTTGTGTTGAAAATATCTTCTGCAGTTGGAGTATTTTCTGGATTAGAATAGTGTTAGTATATATTATACAAAGTGTCACAACCCATTAGAAGCTTTTCTGCAGACTTCACAATTTCACTTTTCAACTTCCCAATTGCACTGTTTCTCACTAGTTTCTTCTTAATGGTTTTTTGTTCTTTCAAGAAAAACAAAAAGGAGTAACAGTTCTAGGAAACTGTAGACTAGCAAAATGTTTATCTGATAATGTTAAATACCAGGCATTTTTTGTTATATCACAGGTCATTAAGTATTAGATGACCTGAATAATTACACATACAATGCTCTTTGTAATATATAATGAGCCTACCTTAAAATTGTATAGCCATACTTTTATTTTTTATGGTTATTTTCAGCCCTTAGTTCTGCCTTGAAAGCTGCAAAAATGCAATAATGTGTTGCGAAAATGTGTTAAATTAGTACAATGTTGTAAATACTATGCAAGATTCTTGTCCTTGTGTATTCTTCATAAAGAATCAGAATACCAAATGAGAATCAGATTAACGATAGTTTTTTATATAGCATACGAGGTATGGAGTGAAGTTATTAATATGGTTTAGAGAGATTTTCTCTTTTTGCATTGTACTGATCGAATGTTTCAGAAGGTTAATGTAGATTGATGTTTCCTTGCTGCACCTGTAATGGTGTGTTTGATCAGTTAGCAGATTTAAGGTGAGCTTTTAGACCTCTACAGACATCATGTTCCATACCAGTAAGTCAATGATAGAAAATAGGTCGTGTGGGTTGATTCTTAGAACATAGTACGTGGGATTAAATATGGTCAGTTGGTGTGGTAGTTTGAGAATACATGAAATTGTGGTTTAGTGGCCAAGTTGACATATGCAGGGGCAGTCCTGTAAACAGTACATGAATGAGATTATTACACTTGTACAGTACTGCAGCTATGAGGATTTGTTTTACTGAAAATGAAAGAAAACAATAAAATCTAGTTACTAGAGAACTCTGCTTTTTTTTTCGTGTTGCAAATAAAAATGTAAACATTTCCCCCACTGATTAATAATGGAAATAATTTTAAGATATGACGTTCAGGCTAAGCTTGAAATTGTTTCTCACTGTCTTTTTTTTAAGATTAAGCTATCCTCTGATTAAGATAGTTTCCTAGCATTCTTCTCTGAAACAGAGCAGTAGGTTCGGGGAATTGCCTAACTTGCAGATGCATAGAGTAGTGCCTCTGAAAGAAAACTTGGTGAACTGCTTATGTGGGAAACTAACGAACAGTTTGGCAGTACTCTGAAGGATAATTTATTTTTGCATTAGCAGAGTATTCTATGAATCATTTTCTCTTCTCCTGAGGGAATCGATTGTTTTGCTCTAGATTGTATTTAAGAAAAATGGGTTAATCAATTGCATATTCTCTTGTATTACTACTTCAAGAGTTTTATTTCTTTTTATTTTTTTCTATAAAGTGCTTATTTTACAACTCTTCCATTTTATAAAACACTCTATCAGAAAAGTAAAACTTTACTTCCCGTGTTATCTTGGGAAGAGGTATTACCAATGAAAGGTAAAATCATATTGGAGCAAATTAAGTATTGCCTGAAGACTGGTGAGCCTGTATTACAGACTGGGATTTAGTGGTGGTTGTTCATGCAAGAATGCAGAGCTGCCAGGGAGACATTTATGAAACACTGCAATTTCTTATGCTACTGTTTATGTTACATAGCTTTAAGTAGCTCCAGAGAAACTATTATATTGTGATCACTGACACTGAAGTCATATTACAAATTTCTATTAAGGGGTCTGCTTTGAATGAGTGTACCAAGTTTTAGGAGCCTTGCTTAAGGGAAACTTGATGTCTGTCAGTTACTCTAGACACAGACGTGATGTGTATCTGTATGCCTTACGAGTGGTTATAAACATAACATGTCAGCACCCTGTATATTTTATGTACATGAAAGAATACTGGTTTGGATTGGATTTATGTTTGGATTTATGTTATTCAGGCAAAATAGCAACAGGTAGATAGGACTAAATGCCATTTTTCTGAACCTTGATTTCTGCATAATTCATTCTCTAGGTTTTTGTTGCTGACAAATATAGATGGATAGGTTCAGATCAGTGATTATTGAATAAGTAGTCATTCCAATTTAAAATCTTTGTTTATTTACCCGATACATTACTCACATTTGGGTGCTTCTGTAGAAAAACAGTAAAAATAAAACATCATGCAAAATCAGGGGCAAGTTACCCTTACCGTCTAAAAGGTATGAGCCAGTACCACCGCTCCACTTAGTCCAGTCTGTGGAATTTTAAAAAGTGTTTGTGTTGTCATTCAAGTAGAAAGCAAGGCTATTTTCATTAGTAAGCTTCACACAGCAGATTGCTTGATTCAGCAAGTGTGTATCTGAGATGGATGTTTAACGTGGTCATTGATTACACCTCTAGGCAGGTTCAAATACACTTTTAAAGCTCTTTAAAACAGACAGATTTTCTGTCTCCCTTCCTATACTCTTCCTAGGAAAAGTATGAAGGGTAGGAATTCATAATACACAGGTGATAATTAGGGATGTAAACACAGAAGAAGATACTGTATGCAAAAGCCATTTGTTACAAAATGTAAAGAACATGCAGTTACACTAAGCTAACACTGGCAGTAAGCCCACTTACTGAACTTGGCATTGAGGCTTCACATTGCGTTGTAGGTTGCATGCAAAAATAAATACTTTTTTTCTTTGACTAGTGTAATTTAAGTGCAAAAATACATGCATTTGCAAGCTGGTATCTGCATGTATATGAAATATTGCCAAAGTGCAACCATTTCAAAATCATCCGTCAGAGTACTAAATCACATGATAGTTTAAATTGTTTAAAACACGGTAATTTTTGCCTTCTTTCCTAGGTATTCAAGTTTCAAAACTCTTGCTTGAAAGATAGGAGCTGATTGTAATTATTTTTTTGTTTTGTTTTGTTGGTGAGATTTTCAAGTAATCACATGATCCATGTGATGGGGCTTTAAGGAAAAACAGCAAATGCTGTGAGGCATTGAAGGTACTGCTTGTGTGCACATGTGCACTGCTGATTAAGACCTTGATCCCATTCCCAGAGTCTCTTGGCTTGATTTAGGGACATTTAGGTATTATTTAAATATGAGGTGTACAGTGGGGTCATGTAGATGGCATTGATCCAGCAGGAAGTTTAAGAGAAATTGTGTCTCAGAGAACTGTGGGATGCACATGTCTAAAAGGTTTGTAACACATGTTCTCTTTCTTTGCTTGGCAGAATGGGAGAGAAGATATTTAAGATGTGATGATGAATAAAGGATTTTGATCACGTCTGGCTTCTAAATATGCTGCAGCCTTCCTAGCAATACAATATAATTTTGTCCAAGTGAGATACTACGCATGTCTGCAGCCTAGTTTTTCTTCTGTTTGCTCAGCGTTCATTATCTTGCTATCGCTCAGGAAGTAATGTATCCGTATTTGAACGTTACTGCCTTCTATGTGGTCACCTGTCTGCCTATTCCCATAGTATGAAGCATTGTGAAGAATAGACTTAGATTTGAATCTGGAAGCCAAGCTCTGGAATCTCTGGAGATCTCTGTTTCTTGGGGTCCTTCCTCCTCAATGAAACAGATTTGCAAGTATCAACCACTGTACTGCTAAATCAGCCAGAGGGAAATGTCTAGTGCTAGAAGGGGCTGGCTGTAAATCTTGCTTCTAAGAGTAATAAAGTTCGGATTCACTCCTAAATCTGGATCAAATCCTATCTCTGGATCAAGCTACAAAGAAATAACATGGTTATTGACACCCCATTTACATGGGGTCCTAGTCATTTAGACGGTTGTTCACATCATTTTGTCTCTAGTGATATGCATCCACCTCTCAGTTAAGGCCCAAGCTATCAGTTGATAGCATGATCCAGGTTAGGCATCCCGATTCTATTAATTAAATTCCACTTTGCTTCAGTGAATATTGTGTTGGGTTTTTTTTTAGTGCAAGGAATGAGCCTCAGGTTGTGCCTGTTTCAGCAAAGTTTCAGGGTAGCTTTGGGGATTAAGTTCTTCACCACAGAGACGACATGAACTCGCATTTCTTGCACATGGGGCGAGACCTCTGCTTTTTGAAATGCTGAGCAAAAGGACAGTAGTACCTCTAATTCCTCCCTGCCCTGCTCTTTGTCCTCTTTTTATGTCATGCAAGTTACGCCATTCTGCAAGTGGCAGCAGCTGTGATCCAGCAGGTACAGAGGACAGTGCCTGGTTTGTGGATACTACAGGAATTCCAGGTGCAGAGCTGCCCTTTCTTGCTTGAGCTTTCTTGAGCTGCCTCAAGGAAGCTATAATTCTTGCTGTGTAAATAGCATAAATGTCAGCACAGTAAAGAACTGTACTTGCATGAACATGTGTATGTAAGGAATCTATGCCCCTAAGCAGGGGCTGAGCTGTGATTTTTTGGGGATCATCCTGGCATCTCAGATGCTGTACTGAGAAACTTAGGCTGGTGCGGGCACATCAGCACCCAACTGGTTTGGGCCTCATTATTGTGGCTGCTTTGCACGTGGCTGCCCAAGGCTCTGAGGCTCACTCCTCTGCCAGCAGTCATGGGTGGCCGTCCAAGAGAGAGGTAAGTGCTCCTGTCCCGAGAGCGGCGGCTCCCTGGCTGGCCCTTAAACTCAAAGCCGCCGGGGCAGCACAGGCTGGGAAAGCCCAGTCTTGCAGGGCCCTGCGAGGCTGCGGCGCTCCCGCTCAGCCTGGAGAGCCCTCTCGCCCCCAAGCGACGAGCCTTCCTGAGCGGGGTCAGGCCTGTCCTGGGGCCGCGGTGGGATCGCTCCAAGCGCCAGGGCTGAGCGGGGCGGGCAGCGTGGCTGCCGCAGCGCGGCATGTCCCGGCCAGGCTGCTCCGCTCCCTCCCACCCCCGCCCCAAAGCCGGGAGCGGTGCTATGCGCCTTTTCCCCGCCTCCTCCTCCTCAGCCTTGATCGAGGCGCTGGAGATTTCCCTCCGGCGGGAGAGATCGTACGAAAGAAAAACAACTGTGTGCGGCGCTGGCGGAAGGCGATCGCGGCTCCCGCTCTCTAGCCGAGCCGCCCCGCCGCGGAGCCGAGGAAGCGAGGTAAACTTAGGCGGCCGTCGGGAGCCGCGGGAGCGTGTCGGGCTGGTGCGGCGGCGGGAGGCTTTGTTCCCGGCGGGGCGGAGGAGGTCTAGCGGCGGAGAGGGAGGCCCCTCGGCGGGTAGCAGTGCCTCCGCGGCGGTGGCCGAGCAGAGGCGCCGGCCTCGGGGCCAGCCGCCCCCCGGGCGCGGGGGAGCCGCGCGCTCTCACCGCGGGGCGCGTGAGGGCGGGGAGGGGCGCTGCTGGCGACTGGGCCAAGCGCCGCCCGGGGCCTGCCCGCTCCACCCTTGGCCGTGCCGGGCAGGCGGGGGCCGGGGAACGCGAGAGGGGTCGCGAACGCCGTCCGCCGTGAGCGCATTCAAGGGTTCGTGTTGCGGGGAGGGCAAAGGTAGCGGAGCGGTGCCGCGGCCCGGCGGGATGGCGGTGGGGGGCCGTGGCGTCCGCGGGCAGGGTCCGGCCGAGAGGGGCAGGAAGTCGCTACTTGGAAGCCAGGCCGGGTCTTTGCACGCCGGTCAGCGTAGCGGCAAGGCGCTCTTTCTCTCCTGGAAAGTTGTGTAAACCCGTGGGCTTGCCAGGCAGGGGGACGCCGGTGCGCGGCTGAGGGGAGTACCCCAGCGCGAGGACGTTTCTTAGGTCGCCTTCCGCTGCCAGTCCAGGCTCAGGCTGCCCTAAACTGCTGCTGCGCATCTGTCAGTAATAAGTGGTGTTGCCTTTGGTACCCGCTTAGATCTCTCCCCATACACGACTTTTGACTGTTGGTAGAGGTTTGCTATTGCTGGATAAAAATGCCAGCTACCTCCCAGAGAAGTCAAAATCTCCACCAGTTGTTTACTGGTGATTTTCTTAGATGAGTGATGCTTACAGAGGATCTAGGCTCAGGATCTTTGTGTGTCTTCTGACAACTGCCCAGGTTGTAAACAGCTTTTGCTATCGGCGGTGACCAGGAGCTCAGGCACCTGAACCGTGATCCTCCAAGTCGGGATGGTCTCCTGTACGACAAGGAATCGTGCCTTAACTGTGTCTCATTTCTAAGCTGAGGACTAGGTGATAATTATAGCATTTTGTGTAATTTGAAATTCTCCTTTTTCACAACCCCACCCCTCCCCCCCTTCTTTTGGAATGTTTTTAGGCTAAATACTATATTTTTGTGTATGTGTGTGTGTTGAGGAGTGCCTGGTGGTAGCTGCTATGCTTTTAATAGCGGTGTTTACATTTTACTAGTATGAAATGAAACAGTGGCGAGAACCAGAAGAGCTGTAGCTGTATGAACCTGACATTGGGTCTGTTTTATGTGGTGTTTGATAGGAAATTCTAGATGCTGCTCAACACCATGACTGATTGCAGATGTCCTAAGATTGCCAATTTTAAAAAGAAACTGCTGCAGTTAGTTAAGTCAGGTTTATTGTTAAGTTATTGCAGTTATTAAGTCAGGCCAAGTGAGGCATTTGCAGAAACTAGTAAAATCCTTGATGACTTTGAAGCTGTAAAATAGAACCACTGAAGTATGTGAAGTAGTGGGGTTTTTAATCCTATATAGCTAAAAGGTTTTTTTTTGTTGTTGTAATTATATTGATGACCTCTAATAACTGATGTTTCTTGAAAGGCTTAATTAGTCATTTAATTTGTTCAAAGTACAGGTGCTTACAAATTAGTGCTGTATTCCCAAGACTTTTCCATCAACTAAATTAAAACAATCCATTTCATTTCAGCATAAATGTGTATATGCCACAGGGAATGATTATTTAGAGAAGGCAGTGGCCACGAGTGATTTAATCAGTGTGCCTTGCAATCTCTGACTTAATCTGAAGTAGCTTTGTGCAGTTCACACTTCGTTCTACTGGACTGATATGTTGGGATATCCTTACTGTTGGCATTACCTTCTTTGGCCTGCTCTTGTTTTCTGGTCATACAGAAAATATTTATAGCTGGAATTTAGAAAAAGATCCTTATTGTGAATTCTTTATCGCGCTGTTGTGCCTGCAAAGTGGCATGTGAGTCCATCCCTCTGGGTCTTCTCGTTTTGAAGGCTCTATGGCTGGCAGAAGATGTGGTATCACTGAAATAGTGATACAATAGTGCAGAAGATTGGAAGAATACAGCATTTTCATTTGCATATGACAAAGCTGATGGAGAGTTTCTTCATCTGTTTTGCATCTGACTTGCCTTCTCTGGAAATGACCCAGAATGACAGAGAATGGGGTGATATTTTGGAGAGATTGGTGAGGTTTATTTGAGTAAAACATTATTAATGTAATTACTTGTGTGTCTCCTAAACATACTCTTTAAAAAAAACACAAACAGAGATGGTTACCAAAATAGCAAGCAGTGCTAAAACTACAGAACAGGTGTAATGAAGTAAAACGAAATGTGGACAAATATTTGCAGTACAAGGAAGTTAATCTGAAGTCACTAGACATACTACAAGAAGTGGAATGTTTGGTTAGGCATTTAATTTTAGAGTTTAGTGTTCTATTTTATTTCTAGTGAGAATTTCTAGTGGTGTTTTTCTGGCTGCTGGCGGAGGAATCATATTGTTAACTCATTTGCGTGCTGGAAGAATTTTGTGATGCTTACTAAGTACCTATTGAGAATGTACAATTCCTGCCATAGTAATAGGCGTTGAATGTGCCTTATCCATCAGCTTCACAAAACTTGTCAGAAATATACAGCTTTTTTTTGGATGGAGAAAAAAAAAGTACTGAAACAGTTTGCACATTACTCTTTATCACTTTTGAAGTGAAAAATACTATATATTGCTGTAAGTACAGCTTTGCCACACTTTTGCCCTTTAAGTGCAACCTAAAATATTGCATGGCTAGTCTGATTCCTGATTCTGACACTTAAGTCATTGAGTAAGGTTGGAAAGATCACAGTGAAAGTGTTAATCCAGATGTTTAGTAAGGTACTAATTTACTTCATGTTGATGGTTTAAGAATTAAAATTAATTGCTTGAGTGAGATATCACTGTGGAGCAATTCCTGTTGTTTACTATCCAGAAACATCAGACCTTTTTAGCACTATGGTAGATGGTTAACTGGTAACAAAAAAGCGAAGCCTGGAAAAGAACCACCATTGCAGGTGAAGTTAACCTTAGCTCTTATGTCTTCCATACAGAGCGCTCAGATACAGGACTGAAAGTAACTACAAGTTACCAAATCCTTACGAGAGTCTTTATCAGCTGCATACCTGAACTGGTGCAGAGGATCCTCCTTTTGGAAAATCCCTCTTGATGGGGACTTGCCAGCTGTGAAGGAAAATATGTGTGATAGGAGACATGAGTGACAGATGGTTGGTTAGCGGCTGGTTGTTTTTGTTTGGGGTTTGGTGTTCTGTTTGTTTGTTTCTTTCTCCTGGCCTTAGTACCCCTGTGGCTGGAAGAAGCAAGCCAGGTGACTGAAACCAATCTCACTGAAAGTCAATTTAGTCCTTGCTTGTTTCTTACAGAGCAAGCCTGTAACGGGATTTGCATGTAATTTGCAGGTGTTTAGCAGAAAATTATTTTACTGGGGAATAGAGGGTAAGGTTTTGAGAAGCAAACGTCCTGGAAATGTCAAAGCTGCTGCTGGGGCAGGCTAGTGTCCCTAAAGTGAGACCTGCCATTTAATGACGAATGAAAACTGAGTTTCAGAAAAACAGGAGGAAGATGATATTTTGCAGCTGGGATAGAGCAGTGTGCTAGCCTCATGCTTCCAACACGCCTGGAACCGTGGTAGGAGTGTGCTTCATTGCATTCCTTTTAGCTTTTAAAATTAAACCTTTAGTGTAGTGCTTGGAGTGGCAGAATAAATGTAATAAGCTACGTCCAATAAATGGGAGAGTGAGGAGGTTTTCTTACATTTAAACTATCTTTATGACAGTGTGGGAAAACCTGCAGTGATAACAGTAATGCACTTTGTGTATGTGAGAGGCCCCACTCCCTTTTTGTCCACAATTGATTTGGTAGTCTGCTGTACTGATGTTTTTGCCATGTAACTGTGCTTTCAAAGTTCCTTTTTTTTTTTGTTTGCATAGTTTAAGAATATAGTGCCTTCCACACTCGGGACTTCTTAAGTTCAGGAAAGAGATATAGCTGTTCTTTGCTTGAGGTATTAAGGGAGAATTTCCATAGCCTGCAGGGTCTGTTACAGTGATCTGCCACTGATAGGAAATTAACATTGCCTTGCTTCATAGGGACTAGGTAGGTGTTCACTCTTGGTTTTTTTTTCTCCTGCCTATGCCACTATCTAATTACCCTACGGGAACAGACCTGTGTGATGACAGAATTGAGATAATGAATTGCTTGAGGCATAAAGTGATGGAATTATTTGCAATAATCTAGTGGACAGGTGTGCTGATGCAGCCTGCTCTCGATGTACTTCCACTGAGGAAATTAAGCAGCCTGAGAGACAGTGGAAGGGAAGATGTTGTTTTGTCTTTGTAGTTCGTTAAGCTACATGGACACTATCTTCTTTGGACAAGGCAAAAGGAGGATGCTAATGCGTTTAGGAATGTTTTTTGTTATTTTAGGGAATGAGAAAGAATGATGGTGTTTAGACAGCAGTCTATTAGGTTTACATATTCAGGAGGCGCTTCGAGAGCTTAGCTTTTTTATTTAATCTATCAGTCTTACATTGATTTATTTAAAGACGAAGGTGGTGGTGATATTTTTTTAAGCCTTAACCACAGAAACGACAAAAAAATGTAGAGCTGAGGCCATTTTTTTTTTTTTTCTCAGCTTGTTAAAAGCTGTGTGTTTGTGGATAGAGTGAAAAAATGAGTGATTGTGACTTTAGCCTGCAGCCATATGTTTTTACTTTCAGGTAAAAGTCTGTATTTTTTTTTTTTTTTTCTCTTGAAGGAGATAATTTCAGTTGAGTAAACTGGAATCCTGCAGTACAAGTGAATTTGTAGTTCTTCATTGTATTGAAAAAAATCATTAGACAATGTATAAAACTTACAGTGTATCATCCTGCCCTCTTGTCCCTTGCCTACCCTCAGACTGTCTTTTTTAAGCACATTCCTACTGATCAATAGAAGTGTATTTCTGCTGTCTTTTTAGTTGAAGTAAGATGGGTTCTCTTCCTCCTTCTATACTTGCCTTTCTATACTTGCCCTTTTTCTGCAGCTAGTGTTGATAAAATTCATTTGAGAAGGTAACATGAAAAAAGAAGCTATTAATTTGTGATTTCATGTGGACGATTTACATTTGCATAATGTTGTCTTGTTGGATACAAGAATTTCTGCAGAAATATTTTTGATGTTTCTTTACACCAATTAAGAAAATAAGGTATATTGCACCTTCTATCTTTCAGCATGGAAATGTATCAGAAAAAACTTCAGGTTTTTGCAAGATTCTTGGTTGCTAAATTTGGACACTTTTGTGTCCTAATTACTTGTATTCATCCTGATTAATGCATTTTGAGGCTTTTTTTCTGCCATCAGGTGTCTGTATCTCTGTTCTAGTGATTCAGCAGGTGGCTACAGTTGAAAGTGCCCGGGGAGACATTTCCATCTGGCCTGCCACCTTTCTCTGATGAGGGTGAGAAGGGCACAGGCAGCTGTGTACCATGTTCTGCATCTCTTTTAGCCTGCTGGTGTCAGGTTGCTGCTTCTTGTCATAGAATCATAGAATTGTAGAACAGTTCAGGCTGGAAAAGACCCTTGGGATCATCGAGTCCAACCATTAACCCTACACTACAAGTTCACCCCTAAACCATATCGCCCAGCACCACGTCTAAGTGACACTTAAACACATCCAGGGATGGTGACTCAACCACCTCCCTACGCAGTCTGTTCCAGTGTCTGACCATTCTTTCCGTGAAGAATTTCTTCCTAAAGTCCAGTCTAAACTTGTCCTGTTGCAACTTGAAACCACTCCCCCTGGTTCTGTCCCTAATTACCTGTGAGAAGAGACCAGCACCAACCTCTCTACAATGTCCTTTCAAGTAATTGTAAAGCATGATGAGGTCCCTCCTCAGCCTCTTGCTTAAACTGAACAGTCCCAGCTCCCTCAATCGCTCCTCGTAAGATCTATTCTCCAGACCGTTCACCAGCTTTGTTGCCCTTTTCTGCACTTGCTCCAACACCTCGATATCTCTCCTATACTGAGGTGCCCAAAACTGAACACAATACTCAAGGTGTGGCCTCACCAGTGCTGAGTACAGGGGGACAATCACCTCCCTACTTCTGCAGATCACAAAATTTCTAATACAAGCCAGGATGCTTTTGGCCTTCTTGGCCACCTGGGCACACTGCTGGCTCATATTCAACTGGCTGTCAGTTAGAATGCCCAGGTCCTTTTCTGCCAGACAGCCTTCCGGCCACTCTTCCCCGTGTCTGTAGCATTGCATTGGGGTTGCCATGACCAAAATGCAGGACCCTACACTTGGCTCTGTTGAAATGCGTGCAGTTGGCGTGGGCCCATCGATTGTCCTTACAAAAGTGACTGCCTTCCTCTTTCTCTTCCTCCTGTCTACTGGCATTGTCAGTGTCAGTCAGTAGCTCAGTCCTTTCCTGGCTGGCATAAGTCCTCCTGTTCAGGGCAGCAGCTGGGTTTGTAGTGGCCAGCAGAGGCGACTTGTTGCTATTGGGCAGAAAAAATGGTTGTTGGGAGGGTGAAGGGAATTATAGGACATCCCACTGGGAAGGAGGGAGGGGGGAAAAGTTGGCTTTGGGATGTGAAATTAGACCCATGTAGTAAATAATACCGTATTCACAGAAGCAGGAAGAGACAGGTACTGTAGTGCTGTGATTCAGGTACTCATCTGCAGTGTGGAAGCAAAGGAGAGCAGGAGCTTGAAACTGAGCCTCCGGTGTCACAGGAGAGCATTCTGGCTTAGAGGTCCAATGGTCTTCCCTCTTTGTGTGCTGGCATTGAGACTCTCCCCTTCCTGCTTCAGTGGTTTAGTATCAGGTAGAATTGCTGTACCAGGAGAGACTAAGAAGTGCTCTCACTAGGCATAGTTCAAGCATTCCTGGCTCTTTGATACCAACCACAAACTAATGGATTACTGCTTTAGAGGTTTCTTCTGGAGGTGGAGTGGTTTGAAACGTCTAGCTCTAGTACTGTTACACTCTGTACCACATTGTGGGCATCCTTATTTTCTGACCTTCCTAGAGCTAGTGAAGAGGGTGACATCATCTGTGTCATGTATGAGTTTTCCCCAAATTTTGGAGGAGTTAGTCATGGAAATACAACTAGTGTGCATCTAAGCTTTTGGTTTGTCTAGCTTTAATCATCAATAGGTGATAGTGCCTTGTTACAGGATACTTTCCTAGCAGTTAGTATCCTGAAAGTAGTAACTATGAGAGCAAAGAATATCTTTGTGGGTAGTGTGTACTTGTACGTCTGGGAACATGTGGTTTCCTGAACATATGTGTTAGGTTTTGTTTACCTCGTATATCTAAGCCTTTCTATAGCATTTGCAAGCCAAATGTAATTATTTTTACGAATTGTGAAAATTGTATGTTTGCTAGGTTATAGATAATTTGCATTTTTAATAATAAATAAGTAAATATGAAGAAACTTCAGCTGCCTGATTTTTATTACTAAACTGTTCCCTTTGATCAAAGAGTTACCTGATTTTACTTAGTAAACACAGAGCTTGTTGCTATGGTCAAGAAGTGAGAGCCTGGAACCTGACTAGGTCTATGGTTAAATGAATTGCTATTGACTTTAATAAGTAATCAATTTAATTTTTGTTTGAAAAACCTCTGAAAAATCTTCCTTATGATTACAAAGTATCTTACTAATTTAAAGAAGCCTTTCCTGAGGTGTGCTATGTTTTTTGCAGTCATTCAGTTTTTCTTGCAGCTATCACAGAATCACAGAATGTTAGAGGTTGGAAGGGACCTCAAAGATCATCTAGTCCAACCTCCCCCCCGCCAGAGCAGGACCACCTACAGCAGAGCGCACAGGAACATGTCCAGGCGGGTTTTGAATGTCTCCAAAGAAGGAGATTCCACAACCTCCCTGGGCAGCCTGTTCCAGTGCTCTGTCACCCCCACAGTGAAAAAGTTTTTCCTCATATTTTTATGGAACCTCTTATGTTCCAGCTTCCACCCATTGTCCCTTGTCCTGTCAGTGGACACCACTGAAAAGAGCCTGGTTCCATCTTCCTGATATTCCCCCTTGACATATTTATAAACATTAATGAGGTCACCCCTCAGCCTCCTCTTCTCCTAGCTAAAGAGACCCAGCTCCTTCAGCCTTTCCTCATAAGGGAGATGCTCCACTCCCTTCATCATCTTTGTGGCTCTGCGCTGGACTCTCTCAAGCAGCTCCCTATCCTTCTTGAACTGAGGGGCCCAGAACTGGACACAATATTCCAGATGGGGCCTCACCAGGGCAGAGTAGAGGGGCAGGAGGACCTCTCTTGACCTACTTGCTACTCCCCTTCTAATACACCCCAGGATGCCAATGGCCTTGTTGGCCACGAGGGCACATTGCTGGCTCATGGTCATCCTGCTGTCCACTAGAACCCCCAGGTCCCTTTCCCCTGTGCTGCTCTCCAGCAGGGCAGTCCCCAACCTATACTGGCACATGGGGTTATTCTTTCCCAAGTGCAAAACTCTACACTTGCCCTTGTTGAACCTCATAAGATTTCTCCCTGCCCAGCCCTCCAGCCTGTCTAAGTCTCTCTGAATGGCTGCACAGTCTTCTGGTGTGTCAACCACTCCTCCCAATTTTGTACCATCAGCAAACTTGCTGACAACATTCTCTAATCCCTCATCCAGGTCATTGATAAATATATTATACAGCACTGGCCCAAGCACTGACCCTTGAGGGACCCCACTAGACACAGGCATCCAGCCAGACTCTGCCCCATTGACCACAACTCTCTGGCTTCTTCCCTTCAACCAGTTAGTGACCCACCTCACTACTTGGTCATCCAGACCACACTTCCTAAGTTTACCTATGAGGATGCTGTGGGAGACGGTGTCAAAGGCCTTGCTGATATCCAGATAGACCACATCCACTGTGCGGCCACCATCCATCCACTTGCTTATGTCTTCGTAAAAGGCTATCAGGTTGGTCAAACATGACTTCCCCTTGGGAAAGCCATGCTGACTGCTCCTAATAACCTTCTTATCCTTGATATGCCTAGAGACAGCGTAAAGGATAAGATGTTCCATCACCTTTCCAGGGGTGGAGGTGAGGCTGATCAGCCGGTAGTTTCTCGGGACATCCTTCCTGCCCTTCTTATAGACTGGAGTGACATTCGCTGTCCTCCAGTCTTCAGGCACCTCACCTGTTCCCCATGACTTACCAAAGATGATGGAGAGTGGCCTGGCAATGACTCCCGCCAGCTCTCTCAGCACCCGTGCGTGCATCCCATCAGGGCCCATGGATTTATGAATGTTTAAGTGTTCAAACTGATCCTTAACCCACTCCTCATCAATCAGGGCAAACTCCTCCTTTGTCATGACTTCCTCTGGGGCCTCAGGGGACTGAGACTCCTGAGGACAGTCTCCAACAGTGTAGACAGAGGCAAAGAAGGCATTCAGCAACTCTGCTGCCTTTCTGTCCTGTGTTTCCAGGGCACCCACCTCATTCACCAGAGGGCCTACATTGCCTCTAGTGTTAGTTTTGTCAGCAATGTATTTGAAGAAATGCTTTCTGTTGTCTTTGACCTCCCTTGCAAGTTTTAATTCCAAGGAGGCCTTAGCTTTTCTGATTGCCTCCCTACACTCCCTGACAGCTGTCCTGTACTCCACCCAAGTGGCCAGCCCTTCCTTCCACAATTTATACACCCACCCTTTCCACCTGAGTCTGCCCAGCAGATCCCTGGTTAACCAAGCAGGTCTCCTGGATCTCTTTCTTGATTTCCTACCTGATGGGCTGCACTGATCCTGAGCCTGGAAGAAGTGGTCTTTGAATGCCAACCAACTCTCTTGGGCCCCTTTACCTTTCAGCTCCCTGTCCCAAGGGGTTTCCCTTAGCAATTGCTTGAAGAGGCCAAAGTTGGCCCTTCTGAAGTCCAGAGTTGTGATCCTGCTTGGTATTCTGTTTTTACCGCACCTCTCTACTTTCAGAAATATTTTTACTTTGAGATGCATTTGATTTGTAAGATGAAAAGTCAAGTACAGTTTATGATCTATTACTCAAACCTGGCATTTCCACTGACAGTGTCAATAGATTAAAGTGTTTAAGAACAAGCTCTGAGGGAGGATGTATGCTTCTAGTAGTAGACTGATTTTTAGATAGGAAATTTTTATATTATTATTAGTCTGTTTCTTAAAGTTACTTTGCTTTCTCCTTTCTAGCCCAAATACTGGATTTTTTTTTGAGCTCTAAGATTACAAGCATCTAATTCTATCTTAGCTGCTCCTGCTTTTTGATTATGATTTGCTGAAAACAAAATTGTATTTTTCAAATATCAGCAATACACTGATATTTTATTTATGGCTCTGGAAAGAAATGACTGACAATAATTCTGTAGCCATTTTCAAAAAAACCTTATGTTTTGTGCTTTTTATAACCTTGCAGATGTTCCCTTTCAGCAAATACTCAGCAGAGGCCTTGCTGCAGCTTGAATCCAGCTGTTCTGCATCATTTGGAGAGTTTTTCATCTCCTGCAGTATTTTTATGGATGCCAATATTCTTTTGCTTGTCTTATTTCTTTGTCTTATGTATTGTTGTTACTTAAAATATTTTGGAAATATCCTGCCCCAGTTTGTCTGTCTGTTGTACAAAAGCACACTTAAGCATGTAGACTCAAATCTTGTGTTAAGATTTGTCTGTCTGTTGAATTATGTATGTGTTTCAAGATACTTAATGATGGGGCAGGGGAAGAAAAACGTTTCATTCTGGCTGGAAACTTAGTTTTCTTCCATGGAGTTCTTACCTTTTGAGACTTAAAGATTTTTGGTTTTCAATCCTTTGTGCTTTTTGTGCAATATACTTCATTTGTGGTTTGTATTTTTTGATTTTTCTGCTTGGTAAGCCCTGGACTATTCTCAAAGTAGTGACTTCCCTGGAGCACAAAAGTTTTATCTTGAGAATTGATGAAATGAATAATGGGATTTGTAGTTTTTGGTAATGAAACTAATCTCTGCCAGAAGCCAGCTAGAACGTCTTCCCCCGGGAAGGACAAGGAGTGGCAAAATTTTAGGCTTTTGCAGGGAGTATTCTTTTGTTATATACCTAATTTCTCTGCTATGCAAAGGTACTTTGAAGCAAACAGTAACTTTAAAAACCGTAGTTTTGACTTTCTAGGTAACTAAAACACTTTGTTTCCTGTGTGTATGCATGCTTTTGCTCTCAGTTTTATTTTAAAATGCACATGCTCATTCTGTTTTTTTGTACGTTGGAGATGTAAACTATGTCAATAAGCTGACCTCTCCTCAAAGCTAGAGACTAGGTCGTGAGACTTCCTAGCTTTGATTATGACCTGCAGGTGATAATGTGCTACTCCCCAGGAGAGAAAATTGGGAGCTAATTGAGAAAAAGTGGTTGTGCTCAACTGTCACATCTGGAATCTGCAAGTACATAACAGTACTTCTGGGGAAAACCAGGACTGAAGTATTGATTGATAGTCTAGTTAGTAGTATCAAAGTTACTAGTATCTAGTTAATAGTATCAAAATAGTGATATATAGTGTCTAGTCAGTGTATATATATGTATGTATATATGTATGTATGTATATATATCTCTAGTCTGTATATATATGTATAGTATCTAGTTAATAGCAGCATAATAGTGATCGTGTGGTTAAAGAAATGTGTTGCTGAAAGAAACTGCTAAATAATCAGAAGCATCTTTGTGAGCTGTTTTTTAATGGCTTATGCTCGTTTAAGAAGGGCAAAGCACCTTGTCATCCCTAGTTTAATGAATTAACACTTCATATAAACACCTAGTTGAGCTGCTTAGTGCCTTATATATGTGCTTTAAAGTGGAACAGTGTTCCCTGCAGGTGTGAGATTTTATGAAAGCAAAATTTTTCTGTTCAACAGAAAACATGGTTAGGCTGAGCTGGTATGGGGGGACCTCTAGAGATCATCTAGTCCAACTCCCCTGCAAGGCAGGATCACCTAGGGCAGGCCACACAGGAATGCATCCAGTTGGGGTTTGACAGTCCCCAGGGAAGGACACTCCACAGCTTCTCTGGGCAGCCTGTTCCAGTGCTCTGTCACTCTCACAGTAAAAAAGTTTTTCCTCATGTTGAGGTGGAACTTCCTATGTACTAATGCTGAGCACCACTGAAAAGAGATTGTCTCTTTCCTCCTGACACACATCAGCTATTTGTATATGTTAATAAGGTCCCTTCTCAGCTGTCTTCTGACAGCCCTAGTTCTCTCAGTCTCTCTTCATAGGAGAGATGTTCAAGTCCCTTAATCATCTGCGTAGCTCTCTGTTGGACTCTCTCCAGTAGATACCTGACACTCTTGAATTGGGGAGCCCCAAACTGGACACAGTATTGCAGGTGTGTTCTCATCAGGGCAGAGTAGAAGAGGAGGAGAACTTCCCTAGACCTGCTGGGCACACTTTTGTTAATGCACCCCAGGATCCCATTGGCCCTCTTGACCAATGAGTAATGGCTTTTCTTCATTTTAATAGATTTTTTTTGGATTGAGTTTTATTTTTAAAGAATGTGGTGACTAGTACTTGGAGCATAGGACTGAAATTCAAGCAAAACAGACTTTACTGTTACACATTCTTGAGGTCACTAACTCATGCTGATATTGTCATCAGTAATGGAGCTTGAAGTGTAAAATGATAATACAGCGAGAGAGTTTTACATAGCCTTATTGGGATCCATATTCTGTTTTTCTGGAGGCAGTAATCATTCCTACCTCTTGCAAAGCAACTAAGGTGTCATCTGTGCAGTAATACCCGTTCCTTAACCAGGTGGTGGAATTTTACATCCTGTGCCTGGAGTGGGGCTGTGAGTGTTGTTGCCTGTGGGGCAAGAGGAAGGACTGTGCCCTCTGCAAGGCCCCGTGAAGTGTGCTGCTTGGGGAGCTTGGGCAGTTCTGCTAACAGGGGTGGGCAAGCTCTCAATGGGCAGAAAACCTTCCCTTTAAATTTGGAGTTTAGAAAGAGCTGAAGGCTGGAGGGCCTTGTCACTTTTGAGAATCAGTTTAAAAACTTCCAGGGATGGTGAATCCACCACCTCCCTGGGCAGGCCATTCCAATGCCTAACCACTCTCTCTGTGAAGAATTTCTTTCTGATATCCAGCCTAAATTTCCCGTGGCAGAGCTTAAACCCGTGCCCCCTTGTCCTGTTGCTAACTGCCTGGGAGAAGAGACCAGTCCCCACCTGGCTGTAACTTCCCTTCAGGTAGTTATAGGGAGTGATGAGGTCACCTCTAAGCCTCCTCTTCTCCAGACCAAACAACCCCAGCTCCCTCAGCCTCTCCTCATAGGTCTTGTGTTCCAGTCCCTTCACCAGTCTTGTTGCTCTTCTCTGGACCTGCTCCAGCACTTCAATATCTTTGCTGAACTGAGGGGCCCAGAACTGAACACAATACTCCAGGTGTGACCTCACCAATGCAGAGTACAGGGGAAGGATCACTTCCCTTGTCCTGCTGACCACGCTATTTTTGATACAGGACAGGATACCATTGGCCTTCTTGGCCACCTGGGCACACTGTTGGCTCATGCTGAGCTTCCTGTCAATTAGTACGCCCAGGTCCCTTTCTGCCTGGCTGCTCTCCAGCCACTCTGTGCCCAGCCTGTAGCGCTGCAGGGGGTTGTTGTGGCCAAAGTGCAGGACCCGGCACTTGGCCCTGTTGAACTTCATCCCATTGGAATCAGCCCATTTTTCCAGTCCATCCAGATCCCTCTGCAGAGCCCTCCTGCCTTCCAGCAGGTCGACACTCCCTCCCAACTTGGTGTCATCAGCAAATTTGCTGGTAATGGTCTCAATCCCCTCATCTAAATCGTCAATAAAGATGTTAAACAGGACTGGACCCAACACTCACCCCCGGGGGACACCACTAGTGCCTGGCCGCCGGCTAGATGCAGCCCCATTCACCAGCACTCTCTGGGCCTGGCCCTCCAGCCAGTTCTTAACCCAGCAGAGAGTACACTTGTCCGAGCCATGGGCTACCAGCTTTTGCAGGAGTATGTTATGGGGGACAGTGTCAAAGGCTTTGCTGAAGTCTAGATAGACCACATATACAGCTTTCCCCTCATCCACCAGGTGGGTCACCTGATCATAAAAGGAGATCAGGGTGGTCAGACAGGACCCGTCCCTCCTAAACCCATGCTGGCTGGGTCTGATCCCTTGTCCATCCTGAAGGTGCTGTGTGATTGCATTCAGGATGATCTGCTCCATAACCCTGCCGGGCACCGAGGTCAGGCTGACAGGCCTGTAGTTGCCAGGGTCAGCTTTGCAGCCCTCTTTGTGGACTGGAAATTGGCGAATGTTACCCCAATCATATGGGACCTCCCCAGTGAGCCAGGACTGTTGGAAGATGATGGAGAGCGGCTTGGCGAGCTCTTCTGCTAGCTCCCTCATCACCCTAGAGATGGATCCCGTCTGGTCCCATAGACTTGTGAGGATCCAGATGGCTCAGTAAGTTACCAACCATTTCCTCCCGGAATACAAGGGGGCTATCTGGCTTCCTATCTCTGTCAACCACCTCCAGAGGCCAGTTGTCCTGAGGACCACCTGTCTTACTGGTAAAAACTGGGCCAAAGTAGATATTAAGTACCTCAGCTTTCTCCTCATCTTTGTTAACTATATTTCCCTCAAAGTCCAACAGAGAATGGAGGTTTTCCTTGCCCCTCCTTTTGTTATTAACGTATGTAAAGAAGGACTTTTTATTATCCCTAACGGAATTGGCCAAATTAACTTCAAACTGCACTTTTGTTTCCCTGATTTTTTTTTTTCTGCATGATCTAGCTATTTTCATAAATTCTTCATAAGTAGCCAGCCCTTTTTTCCACAGTCAGTAAACTCTCTTTTTATTTCTGATTTCCTTCAGAATCTCCCTGTTTAGCCAAGCTGGTTGTCTTCCCCGCCGGGTAGCCTTTTGGCACACTGGTATAGCCTATTCCTGTGCACTCAAAACCTCCTGCTTGAAGCATGTCCAACCCTCCTGGCCCCCCTTGTTTTTAAGCATTGCTTCCTAGGGTATGCTCTGAACTAGGCTTCTGAATAGGCAAAAATCTGCCCTCCGAAAGTCCGGTGTAGAGGTTTTATTGATGGCTCTCCTTGCATCTCTGAGTATTGAAAATTCCATTATTTCATGGTCGCTATGCCCCAGGCGGCCTCCAACCGCTACATCTGCCACTGGCCCTTCTCTGTTTGTAAACAGTAGGTCTAGTGGGGTCTTACCCCTGGTAGGCTCATTGACCAGCTGATGAAGGAAATTGTCCTCTATACGCTCTAGGAACTTCCTAGACTGCCTCTTCTGTGCAGTATTGAGCTCCCAGCAGATATCAGAACTACTTTTCATAATGCATGTATTGGCTTTTCCTAATACCTTTAACTTGTCACATTCCCTTCTCCCTGTTTATAGAGCAGATTCGCTTCAAAGAATCTGCATTACAGAGGGTAAATACTACTTTTGCCATTTTAGCATTTGGAAATGACAGTCATATCTCTGTGTGATCTATGTGCCATTTTCAGCCTCCAGTGAATCTTTTTGATGAAGCATAGTATCATATTTGATAGGAAATCGGGATAAGATTGTCTCAGCTATCTGTGTGTTCATGTCTGGGGATGGAGAGGGAAGGGGGAAGAAAATAGTCTTTCAAAGAGAAAAGGAGGGTGTGTGTATTCTGGGGAGTATCATACTAATCTAAAAGAGCTTGATTCATTCTTTGAGCTTGACTTTTTACTCTGGGACTGGGAGGATGTAGTGTGTGAGTTGGAGAGGGGCACGGGAAGGTGGTGAACATTCCTGGAGGGGATTAATTTTGAGGTGACTCAGACACTTTGATCCTTTCCATCTGCAGGTTGGCTTGTTTTAGCTTGTTAATATATGGATAGCAAATTCCCTCCTTCCTTTTATGTTTGGAAAATTGCTCATAGCCCACACATGTCTCTGTAATTGGGGAGAGGTTGTTCATTCTTGCCTGTAGGAAGACATTTTTCTGTCTGCTGAGCTGGAGTTCCAGGCTCGAGAGACAATGCAACAAAAACATAGATGGGAAACAGGGCTACACAACTTTTACTTAAGATATGATTCTTGAAGAAATCTCCCTTAATCCATCTGTGTTTGCATCCAGAACACCATGTATTCTGCAGGATGACGGAAGTAAAATTGCTCAGTGGCACTCTCAGCCTTCCACGTGCCTTGGTGTGTATAATGGTGTGGTTCCCTGTCGGACATGGATATTGTGTAGAAACCTCAGTGATTTTAGGAAAGTTTTCTTCATTGATAATCTGCAATAGTTAAGCACTCTCACAAACATCATGACTCTTTGTTTATTTTGACTTCAGACACCTTAAATAGGAGTAGGAATGATTATATATAAGTGACCTGAAAGTACACAAGGGTTCGATATCAAATATTGTGATTTGTTTCTGAGCCAAACTTCTTAAAGGTTGTTAAACTCATATTCTATTGAACTCTTACTACCCTTCCTTCGCTCAAGTTGCTCTATTAAGTCAAGGTTTTTCGAAAGTATCATACTGGATTTTCTCAGAGTTCTACCTAGATGCTGTCGGTATGTGGGATAGCACTGGTCAGGTTACAGAGGTATATGATCTCCTACCTCTTTCCCCACTTCAGAGGACGCTTTGGAAATGTTCGTGTGTGTGCATGTGTTGTTTGGAACTTGTTGTCTCTGTGAGGGCATATCATGCCAAAAGTGAGGATCTTGTTTCCTTTTCAATATAGAAAATACCAGCATGTAACAGCTAGAGTCCTGGCGTAAGCTTATAGTATGTATTTACAGGATTTTTTCCCCTGTGTTGCTTTATACATCTACATTTAAAGATTTTAGGGGCTTGCTTTGTCTTGGAATGTTGAAGTTTTCTCATTGCTTATTTTAAGGTCTCAGACAATTTTGTTTGCAAATGTGATTGACCCAGGCGTTTGGCCACGTTCCACGATGAATAATTGCAGTCTATCTTCAGTTTTGACTAGATGCAACACTATTCCTTTATCTCTTTGCTTTTGTAGTTGGAGACTTACTGTGGCTGCTTTGGGGCCCTAAGAAAAGAGTACAAGGACTGTTCTTTCTCACCTCACAAATGCCTTTTAAAAAGAACCTCTGGGGGCCATTTAATCCTCCTAAACCCAAAGTGACTTTTTGTCATGCATTGTTGACTGGGCCTCTGCTCGCAGGACTCTGTGTGTTTGAGGTTAAATTGAGTAAACCAAGCAAAGTGTGGGTTGTTTTTTTGATGTCTGAGAGGTCTTGCGTTTGACCTTCATATGTGATATGGTAGTGTTTAAAAAAAGAGGAAAAAAATGTGACAAATCCTGCCATTTTACAGGAGCATTAAGTGGTTCTGTTAATAATCAAAATTATTTTCTTAACAAATGTCTCTTGCAAAGCAGAAGCAGATGACTAAAGCAGGTGGACTGAGTGAAAGAAAATTGTGTAATAGCTGCAAAAATGACTTTTTTGAGAACTGTGTTAGTTATCGTGACTTAGTATATGAGGATCTTTGGAGATCCTTGGAGGATCATTTATGTTGCTGTCTCTGGATAGATCAGTCAACAGTGAAGAGAAGGTCATAGCTTAGGTCATGATTTAAGTAAGCACTTGTGTAAGTTATAAGCTATTATAGGCTGTAAGACTTGGAAATTATGGCTGTTAGAAATAATGGCATGAGTCGGACAACTGTAAATGTAAGCCTAAATTCGAGGTAGTCAGATCCTGCTAGAAATTTTCACTTAGGTGACTTAGGATCACTTTTCCTGCCTGGGACTGGGGTCACTGGAACAGAGTTGCGCGAATCAGATCTTAATCTCAATTCAGGGAACCTTATGTTTGGGTACCTCACATAAACCAAGATACCTATAAGCAGACCTCTCCTTTTCACAGAGGATGTCTCTGTGCCGCATTTAGTCACAGGGAGACAGTTAAACACAGCCATCCTCCACAGAGGCAAAGTAGTAGAAAGATCTTAAATTTTCTGCAAAATTTCATTATGAGAAAATATTTCGTTTAGTATGAAGGCATCTCTTTGTTCTTACTGCTAGCATATGCTGCGTGTACAAAAAGGGCATCTGTATGTTATTGTACACATACATGTATACAATTAGTATCTTGTGTATTTATGCATGTTTTGCATGGAAGAGTTTTCGTCATACCTGAGTGTATTATGTACAGTAGTTCATGTTACTAAATCCCAGGGTTTGGTTTGGCTTATCTTTAAAGAGTTTTATCACTGACTGTAAGGAAAAAATACTAAGCTCTACCCTTTATTTGCTTGCAAAATGTTATTTCTTTGTTTAAAAAGATCTGCACTTCTGTTGATACATTGATACCTTTTCTGTCAGCACCAAGTTTTGATTTTGATTTCCACAGTTCATGTTGCTATTACGTGTAAATGCAACATGCTGATTGGACAGACTGGAGTGTCATGGGTGTGTGTGGTGAAAGAATAACTGAAAAGTTTCAGGAAAATGGAGAGATGGACAATTAATGGCAGCTAGGAAAAGGTGATAACTGCAGTCAGTATAGTAATAAGCTGTGAACTGAACTTAACCTGAACTGAAAACTGATTTGAATAGTTTGGCATTTAGCTCTTCTTTGTGCATGCCCCCTGTCTCTGTTAAACTCAGTGCAGAACTAGACTGGAAGAACTTCAGGCCTAGTGGAACCTAAAACAGTACTGAAATGAAATGTTGTCTTGATCCTCTAGTAATAATATTGGGAAACTTTTTCAGATGCTTTGGGAAATATTTTTATTCCTTACTTGACTGTTTGATGTACGGAGGAGAAGTGGATATACTTAGAGCATACTCATGTGGCTGTGTAGGGGTTAAATGCTATTTAAATATTGTTTTAAAGAGAAGAAAAAGGTTTTCAATTGTAGTGAAGTATTTTTGGAATTTGCCCTGTCAGTTAGTAGTAGTTCACTAATTAAAGCAACCCTTTGTTTAAACCAGGCTGACAGCAGTTTGTCTGGAGAGTTGGCTGGTGGACAAACTGAGGTGTGATCATTCCTCAGCAATTCAACCCATTTTATGTGCTGATGTTTCTGAAGTAATGCTTTTAACTTGGAAGAAAGTAATCACATCTGTGAATTCCTTGTGGCTTTTCTGCTGCTGAGGGTTGCAGCCTATAAACAAGTTTATCGCCTTAAAGCCTTGTATATAGTGAAAATTAACAAATAAAACAAGCATACAGGTACTAGGCTCTTTATGGCTGGAGGTGTCAGGTTTGTTTGAGTGACAGAATTAAGGGTTTATAAATTTTTGCTGGAAGAACGTTAGCAAGAGGCAGTTCTTTCTTTGTCTTTTTCCTTTTGTTTTGTGTACACTCTTGCTTGAGAGTGTGTTCTGACTGTGGTTTGGTCAATAAGGTTTTATGTGTGTGTGTGTAAAAGTGGGTTCTCATTTGAAAATTGTACATTTACTGTAGAAGAGGGGGGAAATGACTACATTGGTATATAGTGTAAGGCTGAACAACAAAAACAGACTGGAAGTTCTACAGTTTTTTCTACTCTGAACTGCATTATATGAAGAAAGTCACATAATACAAAAAAGCCTACATACAGATCTTGAATAGCTAACTGTATGTTTGCCAGTTGTGTTTGCCCAATGCTTTCGTGTTGCTGATTGCTTTTAGTTCTTGGTTTTGTCACGTGGCTTGCTGCTATTGAAGAAGCCTACTTTGTCAGACCCTGAAAGAGTAAAACTTCAGTCCATCCTGGCATTATGAGTGGAATCTTCAAGTGATGAATTCCTGCTGACTAATACTTCTGGCTAGACTGTGACTTGGTAGCTTTCTTTTGAAAGATTACCTCTTCCTCATTAATAAACTTTCAAAGATACACCACAAGTCTTGAAAAAACTGTTTGTGTTTCCTCTTCACAACAATTATAAAAATACAAGCATGCAGATCTTCCTTGTGAACAGATCTGCAAGCAAGTTTGTCTAGGTAGTGGTGATACTTCAGAAGTTTAATTTCAGTAGCAATATTGTTAAGCTACATGATACACTGTGATAAAGAATATACTGGAAAAGTTGGATGTCAGAACCAGAATGGACCTTTGAAATGAGCATTTTGTAGTTTCACTTTTATTTTGTTGCACATTTCCATGAAATTATTTCAGATTTTGGCAATTGTACCATGGGACTTGCTTTTGTAAATTGCTGTGATCTAGAAATTTACTTTTTTTTGAAGAATCTGTTCTAGGAATGTTTTCTTTTGGGGGGGGAGGCAGAGGGAGTAGTAACTGTTTTGATAATGAATCAAATCCTCTAAAAGTGCAAGAAAAATTAAGCTACAACAGAGTAAAATTTACAAATACATTAATGAACACCATCATTGTTCTGAGAGGAGAGGGGAGAACAGAGTGCTTTTCCAGTTTGCTAATACGAGCGTACCCTTGGTGCAACAGACAAGAGAATGGAAACTGAAGAACCCTGACAAAGTAATGCTGATGATTGGAGAGTATTTGATAAGAAGATTTAAGGGTATGTGGAGCTTCCTTGTTGTTAGAAGGAAGAATTAAGTTTTCAAGTGGATTCCTTGGGCCTTTAAAAAGGAATGTAAAGTTCAACATAGGCTTTGAGTTTTTATTTACTCACTGTGATAAGAGATCCTGATTTTAGTGCCAGGGAAACAACTAGGGTAGTTGTTTGGAAATTTAAAGTGAACTTATTTTGCGCTACAAAGGAAGGAGCAGGTCAGTTGAGTTAAGGAACAGTTGTATTTTATGTAATTGTTTTTCTCAACATAATAGTTTAACTATTTGTCCTTGGGTGAGTGAGCAAGTTAATCAGCTACAGAGCAGGCACTGTATAATAACTTTATAAATGTTGTGTTTGATTTCCATTTCCACAAGCACTTTAGATCTTGTAGCTGAATGTGATCCTTGTGCTTAAGCCTTTTACATTATCCTGGTTCATTCACATGGCAGAGGAGAGGAACTGAAGTTCCAATCCTCAGGCTAGTAGCAACAAATCTTTTCCTGACTGGGTGGGAGCACACAGGGCTCCCAGTTAGTAGCAGCCTGCACTATTCAGTGACTGGAATTAATGTAATTTGTCAAGATGGCTATTTTCTTGAATTTCTCGTACTAGAGGTTAATGTTTTAATGGAAATCACTAATCTGAGATGTGGAAACAGTTCAGGCAGGCAGGCAGGCAAGGGTGTTATCCTATCTCTGAGCAGTAGCTGAAGTGACTTTGAAAGTGGTTACAATAACAAGGTACAACTTAATTTAAATTTTTTAGGTATAAAAATCTGTGGTCCAGCAGAAGTTGATCTAGTTATAATCATTAGCTCGCTATAGAACCATAGAATCGTTTAGGTTGGAAAAGACCTTTAAGATCATCAAGTCCAACTGTTAACGTAGTGATCCCAGGTACGCTACTAAACCACGTCCCTAAGCACCTAGTCTACATGTCTTTCAAATACCTCTAGGGATGGGGACTTCACCACTTCCCTGGGCAGCCTGTTCCAATGCTTAACAACCATTTCCATGAAGAATTTTTTTCCTAATATCCAGTCTAAACCTCTCTTGGTGCAACTTGAGGCAATTTCCTCTTGTCCTGTACATTGCTCTTTTACTTGCATTGTATTTTATAGAAATTTGGTTGGATGTAGAGGCTATTGATGAATTAGCCTTCTTAGCCTGCCAGGTTACTACTTAGGGGCTAGAATTAAGATGCGTCAGCTGTTAGGTAGAAATGGCAACTTCGATTTATATTTATTTAATACAGAGTTTGTTAATGATACGGAAAGCAATATAGGTTCATAGGATAATTTAAGTTGGAGAGGACCTCAGGAGGTCTCTAGATCAACGTGTTACTCAAAGTAGGGTCAGACATCAGATCAAATGAGATTCTCTCAGATGGAGGTGGCCTAACCTCACTGTGTCCCACCTCCACTGTGTGGCTGTCATTCTTTTACCTTAACATGGTATGCTTTGTTGTTGAGGTTTTCTTGTTCTGCAAGTTGAACATCAGAACGTGTGTATGAATGACATCATAAAATTCAATACATTTACTGGGAGCTACTCTCTTAAGTAAAGGCAGAACATGAATCTGACATGGCAAGTGCTTTCTCTTTCTGTATGGCAAAGTGTGACTGCATCTCGTGTCAGGTATATCTGCCAGAACCTCAGCAGCCTGTTTTCTGTAGTACTGATTCAACTACTGGAGTGACAAGGATGGTTAGGGTTGGAAGCAGTGTGAGGATCAGAGGAGGAAATTTACATTGCTGTTTGCTGCAGTGAGCCATGTATCTGTTGCCATCAGGTTAACCTTGATTCCTCATTAGCATTTTTTAAATAGCTGTGCATTGTGAAAATGGTGGTGGTGTAAAAATGGTATGAATGATAGTTGTAACCAGGAAGTTTTGACACTGTTGCTTGGTGATGGTTGTTTTTTGGTGTTGATTTTTTTTTTCTTTTTATGTGTGTATGGTTCGTGTTCTTCTGTAAAAATACAAACTTACCGAGTATTAGCTTTTACTCTCAGAGTATCCTCTGATTTGCCTGTTAGGGCTTAGGTAAATCTGGACTCTGCATGATATCGTTTGTGGCTAGTAACAAAAAGGGAATATGATTGAGACTTTCTGATTTAGTGTGCTGATATCATGATAAACACTTTGAGGGAGGTATTCAGAGTGGTCAGTACAACTAATCTTATAATATCAGGGGAAAATAAATAGAAGGTATGCAAAATCTACAGTTGCAAGTAGGGTATTTTTTCATCAGCTTGTATTCCCATAGAATGATCTAATAAGACCACACAGGAACACCAGGAAAAATACAAAATAAATGGCTAACCACAAGTTGTCTGCTGTCCGATGAGCGTAATGAAAGTACATCCTGGAGCAGGATTGTTGAATAAATATTTCTAATTTTTGGAGTGGCACATACATTAGCCTATAAAAATTTTTTGTAGAGGTCTGTGTAATGTTAACTTGGTGGTGTTTCCTGAAAATGGTTGATTATAATTTGGTGGAATAAAGTGGCAAAGCTTCAGTAACATTGCAGCAAAAAATGTGAAACTAGATATTATGAAATAAATTTTAACTGAAAGTGGATGGTAATATTTTTATGTTCCACCTTTGCTTCTCCCTGACTTAAATCACTGAATACAAAATTTTGTAAGCCAAAGATTTTGGAACCTCAGGCTTAATGAAGTGCAGAAAATGTACCTTTTTTTAATTTGTTACATAAAAGATATTGTTTGGAGCAGTTTTAACTATATGAAGATAGCTTTATAAATTAAGAAGATAGTTAAGAACAGAATTCCAGTTAGTGCTTTTTTTCTGTATGAGTTACTATCATTGTTGCAGATGGTGATCTGTATGGGATTGCATGTTTTACTGGAGTTATTTACATACTGAACCAGGAGTGTTTGAAATACCATCGCTTCTGGCCTAGGGGGACAGACTTAAGTACTTCAGGATAGGGAGTATAGGTGTTGAGTGAAGACATGGCTGTGGATGCTATGCTGGTCTGCACTCTCTTTCCTGCTTAGTGTAACTCCAGCCTCGCAAAGTACAATGGCCAGGTAAACTTCACAGAGACATTAATACTGTCTGTGTCAGTAGGTCCCAAGAGTCACACACTGATAAACAGGGTTGAAATAACGTGTGTGTGTGTGGGGAGAGGAGGAAACTGAACTGAAGTTGGCATTTTTCCATCCTACTGAATCGCCTTTAATGAGATTTTCCTGCAGACTTGGAAAGCATGTTATTTTCTCCTTCTTGAAGGTGTAACAGTGATGTTACAGAAGACAGATCCCAACTAATGACTTATATTTCCCTGAGATATGCCCTTCCAGTGTGCATGCGTCCTTAGTACAGCAGCTATGAAGTACATACATACAGGAAGTGTGCAATTATCAGCTTGCTTACCTTTGTGTATTTCTAGCATGATTGCTCACTTTCTCTGGAGAATGGGAGAAGGTGGAGATGTTATATCTGCAAGGTAGCAGTGCTGGCAACAGGGTACCTGCATGAAATTAAAATACTGAATTAAGTACGTATTAGCATAGCATACCTGTCTCAAGCAGGATTGTGAGAGTTAAAGGGAAAGCTCAAACTGTGTAGCAAAATTAGCCTGAAATTGTAAAAATTACTGCATTAGTATTAATAATATTTCTTCCATTTCTCAGTGACTGATTTACTGACATGTATCTTCATCCCTCTCAGCTGTTTTTCCTGATCAGCATTCTGTCACCCAGCTGCTGCTGTCTGTCCTTATTCTAGCCCGGATCTGACCTCTTCTTTTGCTTCTGCTCTCCTTTTCTCTACCTGCTTTCAGATTTTGGTAACTTTCCTGATTGTTTATTTTTTATTTAGTCTTGTTTTGTTTGTTTTTAATATCTGATTCTTTTTTAACACACCAGAAATTGCTTACTATGAGACATAGCTCTTTGTAACCTTTGGTATTTGGCCTTGTAACTAACTGCATCATGTCATAGGAGGGCTAGATTGTATATTGCTGCAGTCCTTTGTGCATTTGCTCCTTTTGTAAATGGGTTTATTAGAGACTATTGAGACAGAGGGAGGAAATATGCATAGAAGTGTGTACTTGATGTTTTTGTGTACCTGAAGGAATTTGTTTGCAGTGGGAAGACATTTGATTAGAGATTATAGGTGAAGATACTTTAAGAAAGAAAAAAAACAAACCAAAATGGAACAAAACTATCAGCATTTTAAAGGTGGACACCTGATGGCTCTGAGTTTTTACTTCTGTTATTCCCTTCAACATTTTTTTGTGTGTGTGAAGATGAACTAGGTATATTCAGAAATAGACTTTCCCCCCTGTTATTTAAAGATTTGAGTTCCAGTCTTCAGATGTCCAGCTCTGAATATGTGGGAGTTCCAATCTTTGTGTAATAAAGCAGTGTTGTAGCCTCAGAGATGTTAAGGCTAGTTCATTTAACAAAAAAAAAAGAAAAAAAAGCCATTGACAAACACTGAGCTTTCATGATGCATATTGTCCTTTGCTGTTTTCAGGCATTTCCTTTGTACAGTATTTTCCCACACAGAACAAAGTACTGGTTTGCCAATGAGATGAGGATGAAAAAGACAAGTTTTCCACTGTCTGGAGTAGCAATTTTCTTAATGGACTTGCCATCTGTCTCCTAATTGCTTTTCCACCAATACAGATTCATGTGCAGCAGAGAAAGGAAAGTGTTGAAACAAAAATGCAAAGAGCTGATGAAATAGAAAAATGTGAGAGCTGCTGCTATTTTACATTATGAGTGAGGAGTGACTGCAGGCCTTCATGTTTGTTTTTGCTAGGAGGAGAGAGGAGGAACCAGTGCTCTCTACAGGCAACTGATTCGTAGGGGTATGTGGATGAAGGAGACCAGCAAGGAGAGGCAGCTTTCCTGCCTTTCCCCAGCAGCTGTGCTGCCTCTGGCTGCATCTTGCAGGAAGGAGTGTTGGGGCTGCTAATGTAACATTCAGAACCCCTTAAGTGCTGTTGTTCTTCAGCGGGTGTTACCTGTCTTTAGGCAGACCTGCACCTACTGTTTTCTGGACTGAAATCTCAGCCAGATCATAAGGGAGAGGACTTGAAACCATGTAGGAAAACAGCAAATGTGAAAAAAAAATTCCTGTATATTGTTTAACGTTCGTGGTGGCCAATCTGAAACTTGAAAGTGGGGAGAGAAATTTATCTGATGATCAGTCTTTTCTAAACGCCTTGCTCCCTTATATTACCTCTGCATCCTGTAGAAATCATCTTTCAAATTGAGAAAGGTGGTATTGCTTTGTCTCAAGAGTTTAAAACTTTGAGAAAGGCACATGCAATTGATGATCTAGATGAAGGACCTCCTCCAAGGTGAACTGTCTACAAATGACAAATGTAAATGTATGTGACATAAAAGAATAACACATCAGGCATAGGTCCAGTCTCTTGTTAGAGAGCAGTGAAGTTGCTGTTATTTTAGTCATGAAAGCATGTCTGGAAAGAGATGACCAAAATGGTCAAGAGGATGGAATGGCTAATTTTTGGGAAGAGAATGAAAAGACTGCTCTTTGCAAAGTAACAAGTTTATGGGGAATATGATCAAGGTTTTACAAAAGCATAAAGACTGTGGGCAGGTTGAACTAAGCAGAACTAGTCATGCGGTCCTACAGTGCAGAAAATAACAAGTGTCGCAACTGGTGGGAGTTTACTTTAAAATTAACAGATGAAGGTACGTTAAGCAGGGGCGAATATGAACTGGAACTTGCTAGTGCAAGTCATGGGGCAGACAGTACCAGCATTTTCAAAGCAGAGTTTGACAAGAAGTGGGGAATTAAAGATCCATTAACAGATACTAGGAGGATGGATCAGGGACGGACCTTCCAGCATCCCTGGTGTAGCAAGAGCATGGAGGAAGCAGCACATAAACAGCAGGGCTGGCTTGCTCTCTCTGAATAGTATCTGCCTTTGATATAGTGCTGAAGTGCTTGGGTGTGCAAAATGGACGTTCTGCTGACCTGCTAAGGCATACCTTATATTTTGACTCATATCATCTGCAGTTGGCTGTTGGTGCAGAGTAAACCTTAAATGTGCTTTGCACATCTCTGACCTCTTGCTCTAACTGTATATAAGACCTGTAAGGTCATTTGAACAGAAACCTTGTTTTCTGTTTTGTTTTGGAAAAACTATATATCTTTGAAACCCTGGTACTTAGACAGATTTTTTTATTAAAACCCAACCCCTTATTTATTTTGTCTGAGAAGCAGAAGGGCTTCTGCTACTTAAAATTATAGCACCAAATATTTTAAATAAGGAGAAAAAAGCACTCTCTTCCTGTCATTTTCTACTATTCCTTGGCCCCTTATGCTCATACAGTAAAGCAATTTTATAATACCAGATCATATAATTTTTTTCCTTTCAATATGGACTTTACTCAGCTGATTCCATGAGCCATTTTTTTCCTTACCAACATCTCTGTGTTCCTTCACTTGAGTCACAAGTCAGGAGCAGAATCCACTGGGAGGGATGTTGTGAGCTCAGACTGCATTATCTCTCTTCTCTAGCTTGGGCTGCTCGTCTGTCTTTCTGTGAAATGCCTTGAAAGAATGAGGAGTGAATGAGGGGGTTTAACAAATGCTATCTTGTCTTTGCAAGCCCTCTAAAGTTATTTGGTGATAGCAAATGATACTAATAGTAGTATAAATAGCTATTTGTATACATCTTACTGTGTGTGTAAATTTATGTGTACATATCTGTGCTATGTCTGTCACTGCAGAGATAATCTCTGAATGTGAGTGAAACAGCCAGAAACACCCTATTTCGGTATGTGCAAAAATCCTCTGGTGTCTTTCATTTTTTATTACCACTGTCCTGCATTTTTGTCATGTAGCATGGACTCTGCAAAACTTAGTACTCACTGGTGGTAGTTGTGTATGTACTTAAATGTGTGTGATATGTTCAGTTAATGTCATTTTGCTAAAAATACTGTGCTACTTTTGAAGTGATAGTCTGTTTTCCAGGAAATTATTCTCATACTATTTGCTATTTCTGGGAAATTCTTCACTGTATAGTCATCTTGTCCTTGTGTGAGTAAGATTTCTGACATAAAAGTCAAAAAAATGTTTCTATAAATACATTAGCAACAAAAGGAGAGCTGATGGGAATCTCCGTCCTTTATTGTATGGGGGAGAAACATAGTGATGGCGAGCAGCAAGCTCCGCAAAGAGCTGAATATCCCCCCACGTCTGGCCATCAGGCAAAAGGGGGGGACCTAAAGGATAGGGAGGAGTGGAAGCAGGTGCCTGCCAGGAGAGGAAGGAAAATCCCTGCCCGGCCTTCCTCACCTGCCCGGTTGCCCCTGCAAAACAGGTGTGGGGCTCTAAACAATGAGAGCCAGGCCAAGCAAGAGTCAGTGGAGGGTTCACCCATAGGGCTGTCTAGGGTGAGTCACTCGGATACATGCGTTAGGACTTCTTCATCTAAGAAAAAAAGGAGGGTAATTGTACTTGGAGACTCCCTCTTGAGGGGAACAGAGTGCCCTGTCTGCCACCCTGATCCGACCAGCAGGGAAGTCTGCTGCCTCCTTGGGGCCCGAGTTAAGGATGTTATCAAGAAGCTTCCTGGTCTGGTCAAACCCACGGACTATTACCTGCTTTTGGTTATGCAGATCGGTAATGATGAGATAGTAGAGAGACGGCCAGAAGCAATCAAAAGGGACTTTAGGGCACTGGGGCGGATGCTAGAAGGATCAGGCGCACAGGTTGTGTTTGCCTCTATTCCTTCAATTATGAGGAAAAATAGTGGTAGGTTTGACAAAGTGCAGCAGATTAATACTTGGCTAAAGGGGTGGTGCCAGCGGTCTAGCTTTGGATTTTTTAACCATGGGGAGATCTACAGGGCACCTGGTCTACTGAAACAAGCTGGGGTTCCAATGACACAAAGGGGAAAAAAAGATCCTTGGTCACGAGCTGGCAGGACTCATAGAGCATTCTTTAAACTAGATATGAAGGGGGATGGGGTTATAGCTGGGATTGCAGTGGGGCAGTGCTCTAGAAATTATGAGGACCGGGTGGCCTCCCATCCCCCTAGGGTGAGATCAGTGTGCTCAGCTTACTCCTTGAAATGCTTATACACCAATGCACGCAGCATGGGGAATAAGCAGGAGGAGCTAGAAACCTGGGTTGGGGCAGGAGATTATGATCTGGTGGCAATTACAGAGACATGGTGGGACAGCTCACATGACTGGAATGTGGTCATGGGTGGCTATGTCCTTTTCAGGAAAGACAGGCCAGCCAGGCGAGGTGGTGGAGTCGCTCTTTACTTGAAAGAGCAACTACAATGTCTTGAATACCATCCAGGCATGGAGGAGGAGCAAGTTGAGAGTGTATGGGTTAGAATTAAGGGGCAGGCTGGCAGGAGAGATACTGTTGTGGGTGTCTATTACAGGCCACCAGATCAGGGTGAGGAAGTTGATGAGGCCTTCTACAGGCAGCTGAGAGCGGTCTCACAATCACAGGCCCTGGTGTCGTGGGGGATTTTAACTTCCCTGATATTTGCTGGAAGGACAACTCAGCCAGCCAGCCACAGTCCAGGAGGTTCCTCCAGTGCATCGATGATAATTTTCTGATGCACATGGTGGAGAAGCCGACTAGGAGAGGAGCACTGCTGGACCTCATCCTCACTAACAAGGAGGATCTGTTTGAAGCAGTAAAGGTTGAGGGCTGCCTTGGCTGCAGTGACCATGAAATGGTGGAGTTCAGGATCTCATGTAGCAGAAACAAAATAGCAAGCAGAATTGCAACCCTGGACTTTAGCAGGGCAAACTTTGGATTTTTCAAACAATTACTCGAGAAAATCCCATGGGCAAGGCTGTTTGAAGGTAAAGGGGCCCAAGATAGTTGGTTAGCGTTCAGGGACTGCTTCTACCGTGCTCAAGATCAGAGCATCCCGACACGTAGGACGTCAAGGAAGGGAGCCAGGAGACCTGCATGGCTAAACAGGGATCTGCTGGGTAAGCTCAAGGGCAAGAGAATTTACAGCTCTTGGAAGGCAGGGCTGGCCACTTGGGAAGAATATAAGGCTGTTGTCCGAGGATGTAGGGAGGCAACTAGGAAAGCAAAGGCCTCCCTAGAATTGAACCTGGCAAGAGGGGTCAAGGACAACAGGAAGAGCTTTTTCAAATACGTGGCAGATAAAACTAACACCAGAGGCAATGTAGGCCCACTGATGAATGAGGTGACAGAAGATACAGAGAAGGCAGAGTTACTGAATGCCTTCTTTGCCTCTGTCTACTCTGCCGGAGGCTGTCCTGAGGAGTCCCGTTCCCCTGAGGCCCCAGAGGAAGTCAGGGCAGTGGAGGAGTTTACTTTAGTCGATGAGGACTGGGTTAGGGACCAGTTAAGCAATCTGGACATCCATAAATCCATGGGTCCAGACGGGATGCATCCACGGGTGCTGAGGGAGCTGGCTGATGTCATTGCTAGACCCCTCTCCATCATCTTTACCAAGTCTTGGGAGACGGGAGAGGTGCCTGAGGACTGGAGGGAAGCAAATGTCACTCCAGTCTTCAAAAAGGGCAAGAAGGAGGACCCGGGTAACTATAGACCGGTCAGCCTCACCTCCATCCCTGGGAAAGTGATGGAACGACTTATCCTTGGTTGTTGAGAAGCACGCACGAACTCCGAGATGGTGGGAAACGGAATTCACTTTATTGCAAGCAGGCACACATATTTATACCTACTAGCATGAAGCACTATTTTTGGGTTACAAACAAGAGATCAGACTATACAGCCAGGGTTGTTTTTAGCTCAGGTACTCCTTCAATCACCCTGTTATCACACAGGGAAAACAGACTTTGCCAGGTCTGTTTTGATCATGCTCTCCCGTTCACTCCCATGCACATCTTGTGTACAAGAAGCACCTTATCTGTTCATTCTCATGGGCAAGCTCTCAACACGAGCTGTACTTGGCTGGCCAGGGTCTCTTTTCATAATTAGCAAGCAAGAGTTTTGTACTTGTTTAGGAAATAGCTCAAGGACGAAAGTCTTAATTCTGCAACGCAGTGCTGCCAGCACAGCTAACTAAAATGTAGGGTATCCATACTTGGTGCCATCTCAAGGCATATCAGGGATAAGAGGGTCATTAGAGACAGTCAACATGGCTTCACCAAAGGGAAGTCGTGCTTGACTAACCTCATAGCCTTTTATGAGGATATAACAAGGTGGATAGATGATGGCAGCATCCTTGCTGCTAAACTGAGGAAGTGTGGTCTAGACTCTCGGGTAGTGAGGTGGACTGTGAACTGGCTAAGGGGAAGAAGCCAAAGAGTTGTGGTCAATGGGGCGGAGTCTGGTTGGAGGCCTGTATCCAGTGGAGTGCCTCAAGGGTCGGTACTGGGACCAGTATTATTCAATATATTCATCGATGACT
This sequence comes from Trogon surrucura, assembly GCA_020746105.1. NCBI lineage: Eukaryota > Metazoa > Chordata > Aves > Trogoniformes > Trogonidae > Trogon > Trogon surrucura. The sequence continues at coordinate 27,013,560 of CM036622.1, read as the reverse complement.
TGGATGAGGGACTAGAGAGTACTATCAGCAAGTTTGCTGATGACACCAAGCTGAGAGGAGTGGCTGACACGCCAGAAGGCTGTGCTGCCATCCAGCGAGACCTGGACAGGCTGGAGGGTTGGGCGGGGAAAAATTTAATGAAATATAACAAGGGTAAATGTAGAGTCTTGCATCTGGGTAGGAACAACCCCAGGTTCCCGTATAAGTTGGGGAATGACTTATTAGAGAGCAGTGTAGGGGAAAGGGACCTGGGGGTTCTAGTGGACAGCAGGATGACCATGAGCCAGCACTGTGCCCTTGTGGCCAGGAAGGCCAATGGCATCCTGGGGTGTATTAGAAGGGGGGTGGTTAGTAGGTCGAGAGAGGTTCTCCTTCCCCTCTACTCTGCCCTGGTGAGACCCCATCTGGAATACTGTGTCCGGTTCTGGGCCCCTCAGTTCAAGAAAGACAGGGAACTGCTGGAGAGAGTCCAGCACAGGGCAGCGAGGATGATTAAGGGAGTGGAGCATCTCCCTTATGAGAAAAGACTGAAGGAGCTGGGGCTCTTTAGTTTGGAGAAGAGGAGGCTGAGGGGTGACCTCATTAATGTTTACAAATATATCAAGGGGGAGTGTCACGAGGATGGAGCCAGGCTCTTCTCGGTGACAACCACTGATAGGACAAGGGGTAATGGGCTGAAACTGGAAAATAAGAGGTTCCGCTTAAACTCGAGAAGAAACTTCTTCTCAGTGAGGGTGATGGAACACTGGAACAGGCTGCCCAGAGAGGTTGTGGAGTCTCCTTCTCTGGAGACATTCAAGACCTGCCTGGACATGTTCCTGTGTAGCATAATCTAGGCATTCCTGCTCTGGCAGGGGGATTGGACTTGATGATCTTTCGAGGTCCCTTCCAATCCCTAACATTCTATGATTCTATGATTCTGTGATAGTGACACGGGAAGAGGAAAAGGCTGAGATACTTAATGCCTTCTTTGCGTCAGTCTTTAACAGTAATACCAGTTGTGCTCCAGGTACCCAGCCCCCCTGAGCCAGAAGACAGGAAACAAAATGAAACCGTAATCCAAGGACAAATGGTTAGTTGCTGGCTGCACCACTTAGACACACACAGATCTGTGGGACTGAGTGGGATCCAATCAAGGGTAGTGAGGGAGTTGGCAGAAGTGCTCACCAAGCCGCTTTCAGTCATTTACTAGCAGCTCTGGCTAACTGGGGAAGTCCCAGTTGACTGGAGGTTAGCAAATGTGATGCCCAACTAAAAGGACTGGAAGGAGGATCTGGGAACTACAAGTCTGTCAATCTCACCTTGGTGCCAGGGAAGGTTTAGGAGTAGATTGTCTTGAATGCCATCATGTGGCCTGTATGGGGCAACCAGGTGATCACTACTAGTCAACATTGGTTCATGAAGGGCAGGTCCTGCTTGTCTAACCTGATCTCCTTCTATGACAAGGTGACCCGCTTAGTGGATGAGGGAAAGGCTGTGGATGTTGTCTACCTAGAATTTAGTGAAGCCTTTAACACTGTTCCCCACAGCATTGTCTTGAAGAAACTTGCTGCTCATGGCTTGGACAGGCATACTTTTTTTCCGGGTAAAAAACTGTCTGGATGGTTGGGCCCAAAGAGTGGTATTGAGTGGAGTCAAATCAGTTAGTGGCTGGTCACAAATGGTATTTGCCAGGGCTCAGTGTTGGGGCCAGTTCTGTTTAATATCTTTATCAATGATCTGGACAAGGGTATTGAGTTCATCCTCAGTAAGTTTACAGATGACACCAAGTTGGGCAGGACTGTTAATTGTCTTGAGGGTAGGAAGGCACTCCAGAGGGATCTGGACAGGTTGGATCAATGGGCCAAGGCCAATTGTATGAGGTTCAAGAAGGCCAAATGCCAGGTCTTGCCCTTGGGTCACAACAACCGCAGGCAGTGCTACAGGTTTGGGGAAGAGTGGCTGGAGAGCTGCCAAGTATAGAAGGATCTAGGGCTGTTGGTGGACAACCGGCTGAAGATGAGCCAGCAGTGTGCCCAGGTGGTCAAGAAGGCCAACAGCATCCTGACTTGTGTCAGAAGTACTGTGACTAGCAGGGCTAGGAAAGTGATTGTCCCCCTGTACTTGGGCACTGGTGAGGCTGTACCTTGAATCCTGTGTTAAGTTTTGGGCCCCTCACTACAAAAGAAGACATTGAGGTGCTGAAGCACATCCGAAGAAGAGCAACAAAGGTAGTGAAGAGTCTGGAGAGCAAGTCTCATGAGGAGCAGCTGAGGGAACTGGGGTTGTTTAGTCTGGAGGAAAGAAGGCTCAGAGAAGGCCTTATCTCTCTCTACAGCTACCTGAAAAGGCAGTAGTGAGGTGGATGTTGGTCTCTTCTTCCAAGTAATAAGGAATGGGACAAGAGGAAATGGCCTCAAAGTGCACCAGGGGACGTTTAGATTGGGTATTTGGAAAAATTTCTGTGCTGAAAGGTTTGTCAAAGACTGGAACAGGCTGCCTGGGGAAGTGAATGAGTTGCCATTCCTGAAGGTGTTTAAAAGGCATGTGGATGTGGTGCTTAGTGAGGTGGTTTAGTGGTGGACATGGCATTTCTTGGTTAATAGTTGGGCTCAATGATTTTAAAGGACTTTTCCAATCTAAATTATTCTATGATCACTTTTTATAGTTGTCAAAAAGTTGTGATCAGCCCTGTTGTTCTAAAAGCCGTTTTAGAGGGCGGATGAATAATACCCTATTACTTAGCCTGGATGCACTCTTAAATATTTTTCTGGAAGTGAAGCCTACAGCAAACATGAAACACTGGTTCAGGAGTAGGAAAGTTAATTTCTGATTGCTATAGGGAGGGAAGAGAAAAGCTCTAAACTATTTTGTGTTATCTGTAATACCAGCTATTGTATTCTGGGCAGTTCTGTCTCATCAAGTATTCACTTCAGGAATGCTAATTACAGGGAACTGCAGGTAACCTGGTGGGATTTTATTCTTTGATTTCTCCATGGGAACTGTAACTGCTGAAATCATGGGACTTTTACTATGCAAATTTTGTGTAAGAGATGGGAGCAGAGGAAGTATGGAGATGATAGCCGTAATGACAAGTAACCTTAACAGAAACCACTGAAAAGGGATGATTTGTATGCATTCTCCTCAGCTAGCTGTGCTGTTTTTTTTTTTTCCTTAGTTTGTTAATTATTTTTTGAGCAATCTTACAGAATTCGATATATGACTTAGTTTTGCAAAGATGAGGTTTTTTAGCTGGGGCTCAGCATTTTTATGAAGACTGCTTTCAGTCATCCCTTGTTCAAACTTTTTTTTGGACATCCCCTGTGGGCATTTCTCTAGCTGATGAGAAATGTGAAATACCTGTTTTACAAATACTGCTAGGCCCTTCCTCCGTGTACTTAAAATAATAGTCATAAGCATTATTTTGGCCAGTGGATTTAAAGCTATCTTGCAGAGTCAGAAGAACGCACAAAGAGAGTTCCAAGATAGTGCAGTATTGGTTGGTGAGTTAGAAGGGATCATATTTGCATGAGATGTGTGGGAAGCGAACAAAATGTGTCTTTGCTTTTTATGATTTTGCTGCTGGGCTAAGAGGGTTTTTATGGGCCATGTGAAATTCAGCGGGAGTTAAGTCTGAGGTACGGAAAGTTTTTGGGACTTTGCATGCATGTTTGTAATTTTCTTTTAGCTGGAATATATGACATGGTTTGTTGCAAGTTTTGGAAATAGCACATTAATGTACAAACAGTTTTTGGCTTTTGTTTCTCCACATAGAGCAACATCTGGAATTAATGATTTCATTTAAAAAGTCTGATTATTTTTGTTGAGACTTTATTTCCTCATGAGTATAATTTAGGAACTGTCTGGATGATTTCAGAAGGAACCAATTATGTAGAAGTAATAAATAATCAGCTAAGTTTGATTTGTTTTATTATTGTTGAGAACATAATATGCTAATATAGTCACACACTTTTCTTGAAGATTAGTTAAACAGATGTGATTTTTACAATATTTGCTTGATTCTTTGATAAAAGATCTAAGCCCCTATCTTTTTAAAGAATGAACCATTATCACAGTTGCATTTTGCAGTTTACATGTTGGAAACATGAAATTGAAATAAACATTGCTTGATTCTGTTCTTCATTAAATATTAACTGTTATGATGCAATATAGTATTTGGGAATAACGCTGTGAATGCCTCTTCCGTAGGTGTAATGAACCAGTTTTATGTGTCTGCTAAGGAGAAATCGCTGTATCAGTGTCTGCTAAGGAGAAATCGCTGTATCAGAATTTCCAAAAACCAAGTTGTGTGTCTTTAGTGCTTTAGTGTGTATTGGCTTAATTGAAGTCTGGGGAATGTTTTTTGTGTAAACTGCTGTTCTCAAAATGTTGTATATCAAAAGTCTTTGACGGAATTGCTGTGAATTTTTTTATGTCATCATGATTATCATGTTGCTATATAATGAAAATGCTAATTGATAAGGAATATTTGAAATTTGATATAGTTAAGGATACATGTGTAAATCTTTACAGTCTGGTGTACATTGATACAAGTCTGGGATAATCTTTCAGCTTCAGTAGATTTCTATATGCCATAGAGAGCAGAGCATGACAAAAAATATTTCTTTGTGAGCTAAACAAAAGAGAATTTCAAAATGCTAGCAGTTGAGACCAGATTTAATTATAGGCTCTTCTTTGGGCAAAAACTCAGTCTGTGGTTCTGAACTGTTTTCTTCCAGTTTTTGCAGCTAAAAATTACATGCAGTTTAGATTCCAGTCCCGAGGTTCATGAAAGTAGTATTGCCTGCTGTCTACCATGGTTGCTTTCCTGTTTTGTTTTTTTTTTTCCTGTGTATGTTTTTTTGTTTTTCTGTTTTTTAAATTTTTTTTGTTGTTGACATCTTCCTGTGTGAAGATCCTCAAAAACTGTACCACTGACAGTACTAAATCTTCTAAATGAAGTGTTTAGATGAATGGCTTGCAGAGCCCATAGTGGAATGTACTTAAAAGGAACAACAGGGAACAAAAAATGCACATCTTTAAAAATCAGATGCAAAGGCTGCATTGCAGAATATTTCCAAAACGCCACAGTGGAAAATTACTTTATTTCATGTTTACATTGCAAATTCAATGGATAGGTTGACTAGTTGATCAATTAATGTCAAGAACTACTTACACTAAACTCTGGTATCTGAACAGTGAATTCTCATGACGCTTGTTGTGCTTTGGAATGGTGCAAACATCAAAGCTTGCAAAGAAGTGTTTGGGAAGTAGGAAAGATGGGGAAACAGACCTAGATACAGAATAAACTTTCTGTGAAATTTATCAAAACTGCAAGCTCTGCAAAACTGTCCTTTTCAGAGAGAGTCACAGACTGTCCTGTAAACTTTACCCAGAAATAGAACTCTGCAGGGAAGAAGAGCAGATAAAATCTGAGAATTCTGTTTGCCTGTATATCTGCAATGCAAAAAACTGCAGTAATCAGTGGAGGTGATGACATTGCTGATTATTTTTTATTTTTTTACTTACAAAAGGCTGTGGAGATGGGGGACTCTCAGCTCTTCAGGCATGATGCCTGAACCTGTTATCTCCTCACATCAGATTAGTGAAGCTACTTAAAAACTGCTGTTACTTAAGGAATGATACTTTTCCTTCCTACTAGACCATTGTCTCTTCAAAAACATCTCTAGTATTTTCAAACACAAAAAACTCAATCATGATAGAGATTTTCCAAAACCAATAAATTTGATGTTTACCATCAAGTATGTCCCTACATAACACTGGAGTTTAGCTGTTCTTTATGGTTTACTTTTAATGTGAATCATAATTCTGACAACATTTTCAGTTTTAACCTGAAGTAACATGATGAAAAGGTCAGCAGTGGAGGGTAGAGGGAAATTTGTCACTTTGGCTTCCAGAGTGAGGGATCGAACTATCCAATGAAGTACGGTAATTATGAGTCAAACTCATTTCTCAAGAGTTTCACTCCCTTATTCAACCTTTTGAGCATGTGGGCTTTTGTCCTATGTTTGTCACTAATTTCGGCTCATGAGCTCGCTTCCTTGGTGAAGAGATTTTCCTGAGAGTCCAGCCTGAGTTTTATTGCTTCAGCCCAAGTAATTTCTACCATGGTGTTTATGGAAGTCTGTTAGTTATCTTGGCTTGACACTGTGGGTAAGACCAACCATGTTTCCTGAAGCTATTAAGATCAGGCTGACTGTGTATCCCCACTGGTGAGCATGGCCTTCAAGCAGCCAGGCCTGCTCAGGGTGGTCATTTGCTGCCGTTGTGTTCTCTGAGCCTCCTCTGGAGCTTTGAGTAAACCCATGTGGAGCCAGAACTTGGAAGGTGACATTGATTTTTATGACTGTTCTTGTGACTGCTGAGCAGCTGTGTTGTAGACATTTTTGGACACAGTAAGTATTTTGCTTAGAGCCACAAGTTGAATTGCTTAAAGCTGCAAAGATATCCCATGTTACTTAATTGCCATAGGTTTGTGTGTTGCACCACACTGGGAAACTTTCTCATATGAGTGGAAATCTGGTGTGTTGGTGGCCTTGCCTGGTTGCGTACGGAGGGACAGCTTTCTGCTTCTAAACACTTGTGCTGCTAAAGCTCAATGCAGGTGCTGAAATGTTAAGTGCAAGCCCGTTTGCAGTGCTGAATTTAAGGACAGTAAGGTGCACCTGTGAAATGAAAATGGGGAACACAAAGGCCAAGTGCAGATTCTGCACTTGGGTCACAACAACCCCAGGCAGCGCTACAGGCTTGGGGCAGAGTGGCTGGAGAGCTGCCTGGGAGAAGAGGACCCGAGGGTGTTGGTGGGCGCCTGGCTGAACATGAGCCAGCAGTGTGCCCAGGTGGCCAAGGCGGCCAACAGCATCCTGGCCTATATCAAGTAGTGTTTTATTTGGGGATTTTTATGCTCTGGTGAAACATACTTTTATTTTTTAACATGTATCTGTTACTTCCAAAGAATCTTCCAATGAAAGTGAAGGTTGTTATACCCTTGCAGAGGAGCTACTGACAGTCATAAACTTTTCATAACTGTTGTGTTACCTAAATGTTTCCTAAGTTATAGAAGCTGTATAGTATCTATCGTGTATATCATATTGACTTCTGCAGTTCTATCCCCAGTTACAAATTTTATTATTGTGTTATATTTTAATATATTTCAGTTACTGTTAAATCAGTGTACTTTTCTTTTGCAGGAAAGAAGCAGAAGGGATTTTATGGTTAGCAATCTGTACCGAGGCCAGCTTGTGTGGATGCTTTTCATTTATTAAATGAAAAGCCCAAGCTGTCTTTGGCACTAAATAAGTTAAATTCTGTGATAGAACATTACTTTTGTTATTTTTAACCAGTTTAAGCTGAGCCAATGCAAGTTTTTGTGTAGATAAGACCTTAAGTCAGATTGTTGATTCATATAGAGATTATTCCGTATTTCCTTTTAAAAGGTAAGTCATAGAGTGAATTATGAAGTTATGATTATAAAATGTCTTGCACTGTTTGTGTCCTGATATGTGAGAGGTTCCTCATTTACGCTTTTTTGCTTACCGCACTTGAGAGTGGAATGCTCATGTTATTGAATAAGAGTGAGGATGAGAGTGCTTTGACATACTGCTATTATACTGCTGACCCATTACTGTTATGTTAAATCTAAAATTTTCTGTATTTCACTTAAAATCATGATTCAAAGCTGAGAGAAAGTCTGAATTTATATTCTTTGCTTCCAGCCCCAAGAAACAGTTTCAAGGTCTCACACCTTCAAAACCAAGTCTTTTAAGAAATCCAAAATTTGTGGAATCTGCAAACAAGTAATTGATAGCCAAGGCATATCCTGCAGAGGTGAGTAACATACAATGTACTGTTTACTTTCTTGCTGTATAAAGAAAATTGATTTTTTAATATTAAAATGAAAGTTTCTAGGAATCCGTATTTTTGGAATTCCCCCTGGGCTAAGAATAAATGTTACTTGAATTTATTTCCTTCCCATATACAATAATGTTCCCTACTTTTGTTGGGAAGCGGAGTGCTGTAGTGGGCAACTGGACTTGTATAGTGATGTACTTTTACTATTGTGCTATTCAGGCAGGTTCCAGAATAAGGCAGTGCCTGTGGAGGCTCTCTGAGGAGCATGGGAGTGGTATGTGCACAGTGGCTGACAAATGGAATTAACTCTCCAAATGAGGAAATGCGTGACCCTCACTTATTGAGGCATGAAGAATTTCCCTGCATTAATTTGCAAAATTCACAAGAGCAGCTATCTATTTACTTACTTTTTTTTTTTTTTGCAGTTGTGTTATGCTCTGTCTTGTCCCTACTCCTTCAGTCTAATCACTCACAAAAACAATGAAGGAGATCGTCCTCCTGGATGCACAGACTACAGAGGTTTAGCTGTCTGTGGCATTACTGTCTGCCCCTTGCTGCTGTTTTCCTTCTTCCTTGCTGTGTAGATTTGAGCATACTTCCGTCTTCTCAGTGGGATACCTGTGGCAGAATTAAATCTTGTGGAAGCTCTCTAAGGCCTTTCTGCAAGTTGTGCAGGGACAGAGGTTTCAGTCCCCTGTACTGGTTTAGCCTGGTTAAGGTTCAATTCTTTTTATTCCACGTTAATAAAACAGTCTCTTTACTTGCTGCATGCATGTTTTTCCTCCTAGTAAGAGAATGCTGTTGTTTCTTTACTGAGACGTAGTTGCTGTTTTCAGTTAGAGGTGTTTGTACTACTTCTCAGTTCCAGATAGGTTTCTTTCTCCCACCTTGTCCCTCCCATGTTCTTTAGACGCCTTCGGATCCCGATGAGGGTTTGAGAGGTTTGAGAGGGAAGTGAGAGATTTGGATGTGAAAGGAATGTGATCATTTCCTGAGCTAAGGTGCAGACTTTGCAGATGAACAACTAAATGTAAAATACCTCACTTGTTCAGCATTACAGTTATCATTGTAAGAGTAGTAGTTGTATATGTATTTATTTAAATATTTCTTCTATCTGTCCTTCTGGAGGTTGGTTCCAAAGTTCTTAGGGCTTAATTGTTTTCAACTTAGCAGAAATAGTATTGTTGTATAGAAGCCTGGTTAGTGAAGGGACTGCCTGAAGACCCTCTGGATCAGATTTGGTGTAAAAAGCACTATACCAGGAATGAATCAGTGCTTTGAAGGGAAAGGCAATGGGGGTGAGAACAGAAAAAAATGTTTGCCATTTTTTTCTGGATTTGAGTTCTCACAGCCCAGAACTGAAAGCCTGAAATTTCCAAAAGCTGTGTCAGTGCACTTACCTACCAAAGGTGCTAAAAGCTTTACTATACGTCTTGTAAACAGATCAGACATTAGGATAAGTCTCAGCAAGTTTTCCTTTTGCCTCAGTGTGTAATAGCTTTGGTTCAAATACAGAAACTTAACAGTACTTGCCAGTAATTTAACACCTTTTTGGCTAGCATTTACACAAGGTTCAAAATGTCAGGAAGAAAGCGAATTTCTCATATGTCCTTTGCTGCTGGTACTTTTTGCTTGTTTGCCTGATACTTCCTGCAGAGCGGGAGCAGCAGGAGTTGCACAGAGTGAAGTGATGGGTCCAAGTAGGTTCAATTTAGTAAGAACCCATTTGTATTTTAACTTACAGCATTGGCTTTATAAAGCAGAGTTTTGGAAAAGACAGAACTATAAGTTGTCTGTTCCCTTGCCAGCACTGCAGTACTTGAAATGTACCCTGATACTGTGAAATTCTATTAATATGAAATAAAATAAACCAGCTGTTTCAGAGCCAAATCTGGGTGCCGCTGCTTCTGGTAAATTCTCTGTTTAATGTTGCTGAATGAAAGTGAACAAATTGGCATTGGGTGGAGAGGAGGGAGATGAAAAGCCTTAAGTTAAGAAAAAATAAAGTTCCTTTGTGTATTAATGAGAAGATCTTGCTTTTTAACTGTTTGTCCTCGGAAAATAATGTCTCTTTGTACAGACTGCAGATTCATTCCAGACTATAGTATCTTATGTGTTAAAGGAAAGTTAAATATCAAGAGAAATGAGGGGAGGGGAAAAGCTCCAGTACATAATATTTGCTGTTTATGTAGCAATGAATCATCTATTTGCAAGAAAAAAAAAAGGTGGTGTGTTGTCTAGATATGTTTTCATTAGTATGTGGCAGTCGTTTTGGGGCTGTGTTGTTTAGCCGTATCTTGCAAAATGTGTTATTAGCTAGTGGCTAGGTCTGAATGCTGTGCCTAAAAGCTTTCTGTGAAAAATTAATGATTGACTGAAAGGTATGCTTTAATGATAATGTCCCTTTGGCCTTGCGTATTTCAGTCCACCTCAGTAAAGGATACTCGGTTACAGTGAATTTATTTTTAACAATCTCTGCAAAAATAGTGACAAAAAGGAAAAGCAGATTTGAAGAGGAAGCTTCTACCTCTGCCTGCCTGGTAAGTTTGTTTGTAGCTGGGCTGTGTCTTTGATGTAGCTTCTGGTTGTGAAGAAAGGACGAACAGCTGTTGATTGATTTCTACAGTACCTGCACATTCTGCAGTAAACTGAGAACTGTGTGACTCCTCATGTCTCTTCAGCACTACCTCAAACATTAATGCTTTTGAGCTCTGGTTTGATCTTCCCTGCAGTACAGTTCAATTTAATTCAGGGCTAAGCAGATGTACACCCAAATCATGCACATTTGCATAGTTAGCCAAAGGGCTGCAGTGTTACAAAAGCCTTTTGATTTTATTTTTTAACCTACTTCCTCTAGGTCTTCAATAATCAATAACTTTATTTGCAAAGAAGCTGTTGTAATGATGTAATTTGTATGTATTTTCCCTGTGAATTTCTCTTTTATATGTATGTAAAATAAAAATTTCTTTTTTATTTTACTTTATTTTCCTTTCCTTTTAAAAATAGATGCTCTGAATCTTTGCAATCTTCAGAAAGTACTTCTCTGTCAACTTGAAAACCAGAGGCCAGATTTGGGAAATTCATAGAATAATTAAGGTTGGAAAAGACCTCTAAGATGAACAAGTCCAACTGTCAAACCAACACTACCATGACTACTAAGCCATGTCTCAAAGTACGATGCCTAGACACTTTTTGAAACCTTCACCCCTTCCCTAAACATCCTATTGCAATGCTTCACCACTCTTTCAGTAAAGAAATGTTTCCTAATATCTAAACCTCCACTGACACAACATGAGGCCACTTCCTCTCATCCTATCGCTAGTAACTTGGGAGAAGAGACTGACCCCCACCTCACTACAGCTTGTTGTAGAGAGAAGTAAGGTCTCACCTCAGCTTTCTTGTCTTCAGACTAAACAACCCCAGTTCCCTCAGCTGCTCCTCATAAGACTTGTTCTCCAGACTCTTCACCAGCTTTGTTGTCCTTTTCTGGACTTGCTCCAGCATCTCAATGTCTTTCATATACTGCTGCGCCCAAAACTGAACACGGTACGCAAGCTGTGTCCTCACCAGTGCTGAGTACAGGGGCATGATCACTTCCCTGATCCTGCTGGCCACACCATTCCTGATGCAGGCCGGGATGCTGTTGGCCTTCTTGGCCACCTGGGCACACTGCTGACTCATGTTTATCTGGCTGTCCACCAACACCCACAGGTCCTTCTCTGCCTGGCAGCTCTCCAGCCACTCCTCCCCAAGCCTGTAGCGCTGCCAGGGATGATTGTGACCAAAGTGCAGGACTCAGCCTTGTTGAATCTCAGACAGTTGGCTTTGGCCCATCGATCCAACCCGTCCAGATCCCTCTGCAGAGCCTTCCTAGCCCCCAGCAGATCAAAAGTCCTGCTCATTTTGGAGTCATTTGCAGTCTTACCGAGGGTGCACTTGACCCCCTCATCCAGATCATTGCTAAAGATATTCAGCAAGACTGGCCACTCTAATGAGCCCTGGCGAACACTGCTTGTGACTGGCCTCCAGGTGGGTTTAACTTTGTTCACTACAACTCTCTAAGCTTGGCCATCCAGGCATTTTTTTAACCCAGCAAAGAGTATACCTGTTGAAGACATGCCAGCTTCTCTAGCACAGTGCTCTGGGAGATGGTGTTAAAGGCTTTGCTGAAGTCCGGGTAGACAGTGTCCACAGCCTTTTCTCATCCACTAGGCTTGTAGCCTGGTCACAGAAGGAGATTCCAGTAGTTTTAAATAATACAGTATTATTTCCTAGCTCTTAGAGCACTGATGGGTGAAGTAAGTATGAGGAATTGAAATACTTCACACATTTCTGTTGATGAAACTCCTGTCTCAGTTGACAAATTGTTTAGGTGCTGCTACTGAGGCTTTATGTGCAATACAAAGCATTCCATGAATTAGATGTTGAACTTAAAGCAAATAATGGTAGTTTGAATGAACTGGGCATCTTTTTGTTGATCTAACCTAGCCATGAATGTGTTGATTTTGGGGATATGTGTTGGAGCAATCCAAGTAAGAGTGCTTGTAGAATTTTAGTTCCTAATTTTTGATTTTTATTTTTTCTGAAATCTTTTTTCCTTGATGGTTTGAATATACATGTGACGTTTGCATTCTTCCTGATATTTTGAACCATATGAACCATAAGTGCTAGCCAAAGAGGTGTTAAATTACATTAGTGTGTAACCAATGTATTTTTTATATCTATATAAATATTTTATATATATATATATATTCAGAATTTCCCCTGGGCTGGGATGAAGAGAAAATGATGATTAAGAGACAATGGTAAATATATATTTTGCGAGCAGAGAAATGCTTACAATGGTATTGTGTACAGCTGAGTGTAATAAAGAATGCAGTTCACTTTCTTAACTTAAAAGTAATTTGTATAATTACTTTTGTCTTATAAGTCCTGTTAACATCTGGTCTCATACATGTGTTAATTGGCTTATAGTAAGTAAGTCCTGGACCATTTCCTTGAGCATGTAGTATGAAGTGATAGTAGAAAGTACATTTCCTTATCAGATTAAAATATCTGTGTTTAATCAAGAGTTTCCAGCTGCTTACAGATCATAGATCAGGATTTGAAGACAGTTGGAGCTATTTTCCTTTTTAGATGTTTGATATTTTCCTTTGAAAGTCACCTGCTTGTTTGTGATGGTGCTGGTGGTTGCAGCTAGTGGTCCACTTAAAAATCTCATTTTAGGTTGGTTGGAGTTACCAAATACAAAGAGATCACTGTATTTAATTAAATGTTCATTGCTTCTGGCAAGACAAAGTGCATTTGTATAATGAGACTGATTTGGAGCTGAAAAACTGTTCTTAAGTCTTGTTTGTACATACTATGTGTGTAAATGTATGCGTATTTAATCTCGTGTGATAGCAGGTGGTTTTATATACTTTTTTTCCAGTAAGTGCTAATTTCAGTAATAGCACATTAATATCTTGATAATGTGCAACGAATATCTGTGGTTACAGTTCTGGCAGACAAATTAGAAAGCTAGAAATGCCAAAGGATTTTGTGTCCTGCTTGGGCCAGTGGTGTTACAGTTGACTCTAAATGATGAAGCGTGTAGTGTGTACTTGTGGGGTAGGGATGTTTTGTGTCACCCTGGTTTCTATGGAATTATCCTTGTGAAATAAGATCCTGTATTACTAGGCTCTTACATGAATGTGTTATGAGATCTATACATCTATCAATCTTACAATACATTACATATAAGATGAATATTAATTGCTCTTTCAACTTAACTAGAAGGTAACTCCCTTATGATAAATTATGGCTCTTACACAATGGTTAATTAACAATAAATTACGGCAGTACTCCTATCCATATCATTACATAGTAGTATAATGCGGGAGATCTTTGAGGGAATGAAAAAGCTGTCATTTTTGATCGTATCACTCGTGTTTTCTGCATGATGTTTATATGTACAGTTAAATGTTTTCGTGAGCAGTGATCCAGAAAATTGTATTGCCTTTCATGGGACTGTTTTTAAGTGGCGTAAGATCTTTGCTTCAGTTAATGCTTTTAAGATTTGTAATGCTGGATCTCATGAATGTGTGGCTCAGACTCATCGAGAAACAGCAGAAAGCAAACAAACCAGAAAACATTACTATTTTCCTAAGCAATTAACTGCAAAATGCCTCCAGTTATGGACTTGTGAGAAAATGTGACCTGGAAGGTTTTTTTTTTTTCCAGTTGTGACCAGCAACTTATGATGTAACAGACAACTGCATGTAAACCAGGATACAAACCAGGATTGTAGGACCAAGGTGCATGGTCTGTTGTCCCTAGAGCAGATTAATAGTTTGTAGCTGCTGTGAACTCCAAGGAAGACAGATTAGGGAATGCTCAAGCAGGGTTGAGTTAGGTGGGGACCCAAGCTCTTGATATAAAACTTGATTTGACTGCCAGCCTTGTTTGTGAAATGCATCTGGGAGGATGTCGAAGACTGCATAATTTGATCTAGTGGTGGCAGAGAAGTATTTTTAGGAACCCCTCAGAAACTGTTGGATGTTGACCTGGACACAGAACGTACTGTTCCGGGGAGGAGACTGGAAAAAAGAATGTGGACTGCAGCCCATCTGTGACACCAGAAGCCTGGGAAGGTCAGCTCCTTTTCTCTAGACAAACGAAATACACAGTAAATAGCAATTTCCACTGGATTAGTAAAATGTACTCTAATTAACACAGCTGTACAAGCTATGCATTCATATTTCAGTGCAGAGCTTAGCAAAACAGGGAAGCTATGTGAATAACAACAGCAAAGACATGAAAGGGAAGGATGAATAAAGACTTACTGGAGCATAGAGAGATATGGAAGAAGGCACTGTAATTAATAGGCATTACACAAGTGGTACATAAGCACTCTGGCTGAGTGCACCCTTCTATAGAGCTGGGAGAAGCTGTAAAGTTGACATAATTTGATGGCATGTTGTTACCCCCGCAGGAACTGGCGTGGGAGGAATTCTGGAAGAAATATCTTAAGAAAAGTTCTTTACAAATTTACAAATAAAAAATACACAAGGCAGATATCTCTGGAGGAGTGTTTAATATTCATAGCAGCCAAGCTGCATCACAGATACTAGGCGATGTTTCAGAAAGTCTTCTGTAGTGAAAGCACGAGCTCCCTATGTGTTTGTCTCATAAGGACTAACTTTATAACACCAGAATTTCATCTCTGGTTATATATTTTTTAAAAGTTCAAACCAGTAAGTGGTAGCGTAAAAAGATGAGAAATAGTTGCTATATGAGTAGTTTGTTTTTAAAAATGTGAAAACGTTTTCACTGTGCTGCATTTGTAACAGCATCTATGGGAAATTAAACAAAAAGCAGACAAACAAACAAACCACCCAGGAGTTTTCAGGATGCAGTTAAAATGATAAAGTTAGACAGAAGAAAACCCCGCCAAACCTCCAAACAACAAAACAAACAAACAGCCCCCCCCCAAACCTACGAGACAGGAAGAAGGTGGGAGTAAAGGAAAAGGACATACTATTGCAGCAGTACTGCCAAAATACTTTTTTCTTAATAAAGATTTTCCACCGCTGTTGTCAGCGGCAGCAAGTGGAATATTTGATGTGCAGAAAAGCTTATTCACAAGAGTCTTTACTGTATAGTCACCTCAAGTAAAAAATGCTGAAGCTTTGCACAAATTTCCCATTTAGCTTTCATCTTCAGAAACAGTTCTGCAGTTCTGTCGTGAAGTGCTGGGAGCAAAATTCAGATGAAGAGACAATAGTTGGCTGAATATGGAAAAAAAAAACAAAAGAAAATTAAGGATATGCACCAGCAGACCTTGTTACTGTAGTGTGACTGTAAGGCTTGTAACATCTTTGGCCTGTGACTCTGATAACTTCTTTGAAATAGAAGTGTTTACTTTTGAAGCTAAAGCCCAAAGTTTCCGTCAGGAGGACTCTTCCCACACCCCCCATCCAAGGGTATCTCTACCCCACGCAGAACTGCATGCCATCTTATTTTTAACGCTCCAGTTAATAATGTCTCTGTGTCTAATTTCCATACTGCTTTCATTTTGGATCTTTATCTGAGTTGAATTGTTGCAGAACTGGTAGAAACTGGGCAGCAGAAGAGTGTGTGTTGTGGAGAGTTTTTTCTAATAGTCTGATCAAAATGTTATTAAACCCATTTCAAAATTGAAATGGCCACCAAGCTGTACAGTTCTCTCCATTGGGACATTTTGGTCATGGATGTCTTTCTGTACTAAACTCTGCGTGGAGAAGACCATGTTGTGGTGGCCTTGTTATGCAATTTTTAAAAGATCTTGAAAAAAAGAAAAACTTCTTTTCTTCAGAGCTAATGACAGATGTGGGATTTTGTGCAAAACATATCCTGCAGGAGGGAGGTACTTCTTTCTCAGTAGTGGTACCACTAGCTTAGCTATTACAATGGCTGGGTTTTATCACTCCTGTGACACTGACACCCATCTTTGCATGGTATTAAGAGAGAAGGCTGGAATTTGGAACCATAAAAACTAGGTCTTGAGTACACAAATCTTTTTATATGCTTGGTTTAGATTATTTTTTGTTGTGGATCATTAAGGACTTTTCCATTACTCTCAAAAAATAATCTGTCTGTTTTGGGACAGCTGACTTGGAGATGCTAAGGGAAAGAAAACATCTTACAAGCAGCTATGCCTGTGATTCGGCTTCCTAATTTATTATTTGTCACCAGGAAGTTAAAAATTAATATTAAGAGCTATATAGTATATAATATACTTCTGGGAAAAATACCATAGGGATCAGTAAGGTATTAAACTGAATTGCATCTCATTGATTGTCTACTTATGTGCAAGTTTCTGCCCCAAGATCTCTGAGTTATTTTGCTTGTACTCTTGCCATATGTAGAGTTGTTTAAAAACAAATACACAAAAACCCACCATGAAAAAATCACTTGATAAAAGCAGTGGTTGAGTGCAACGTTGTCCTTAGAAGATAGGCATATTTTAATACTCGTGTCCAGTGTGACGGAATGTTTGTATCGAATATATTGCCATTCCGTGTGTCTGTTAAATGCTAAAATGTGACAAGGTGAGTAGTACCACAGAGAAAAACTTCAGCTCCTTGTCCTCATAAACCATAAGTCATTCTGTGGTTAGTTTAAAGAAGTAGCCTCTTACTTTTTAAATACATTTCTACTGCTTTTCAGAGAGCATCTTACATGCATGAATGGAAGAAGTAGAGCTTTTGTTTCATAAAAATGTTGTGAGTTTAAGTGTGAAAATATCTCTCACTATGCTCATCCTTCTGTTTTTATTCTGGCATCAGTATTGTTAACTCGCAAGGGTTAAAACATCTTCATTTTGATGGAAAGAAATTTTTTTTGTGTGTTGTTTTTTTTTTTTTTTCCCTTTCCCCCCACCCCCCTTTAAAGAACTGAATTCTCAGAGCTATTGTTTAGGAACTGTTTTGAAGTGTAGTGAATTGACTAAATATGGTTTGGACTCCGTTTCATTGCCAGCCAACTTGAGACAGTTGTTCTTGGAACTGATGCCAGAATCCTTAAATGCAAATTTGGAAAGTCTGGTATTTGATGAGAGCTGATGTGTGGGGTGCAGACATTCAGCTGTTTGGTTGACGAACTGAAGTAGCCTTGCTGAGTGTGACATTGATTAAGTTCTCTGGACTGTTTCAGGCACATTTAAAAATTCTCATACACTTGGATTGTAGTTCTGAAAAGAGACGAGTGCTATTTCATTTCTAAGCTTTGTCTGAAGAATGCCAGCATTTGGTAGAAGCTACTTGTTGAGATAATTTACCTGCAAGTTGCATGTATTTTTCTCGATGTGCTGTGATTATGCTCTGTTGTTCGTACGTTTCTGTACTGTATGTTTTACGTTGTGTTTGCACTGAAAAGGCATAGGTTGCACGATGTATAGTGCTGCTTTTTTTGCCCTTAGAAATTTTCTTTAAGTACATCTCTACTATTCAAGATTTTCCATAAAAACAGCTGGCATATTGAAACGTAGTGCAGTCTCTCTGGCAATCTAATCTTTGCAAGTACTCTCAGTGGCTGGGCTGAGACAAAACAAGCCTTGGGCTGTGGGGATGCAACCATCTAGGAAGGATGCTTCTTTGAGGATAGTTCTGAGCATTAGCTGCAGCAAGGCAAATTCCGAGTAATGAAATATCAAGCAGATTGATACTTCTCTCTGGATGAATGGCCACTTTGCTAGTGTTGATGAAGGGTTCTCTCACTGTTCATGACGTTAGTAGCTTTAGTAGATAAGACTGTATGGCTTGCATTGTAAAAGGACATGCCTGAGAGGGCAGTGGTGCTTCTCTCCACTAACTCTTCTATGCTCAAATGTGTGGAGAGTTGTGGCTGCTGTATTCCATTCACATTTTCTCTATGTGCCTGCCTACTTCCCCATGCCCTATTCATGGTATTTTCTTGATACCTCTCTTTCTTTCAAATGCTTTCCGCCTCCCCCAGTGTGTGCCTGTGCATGTTTTTGGTTGTTGATTTTTTTCCTATTTTTTTTCTCCTTTCTGGAGAAGTAGTGGAAGGGGTGGGAAATAGAAGAGGCAAGAAAATAGAAGGACAATTTAGTTTAAAAGTACTTTGACTGAATTTCATAAACAATCTTGAAGTTTGTTTTTGTAACTCTACCACACTAGCAATAAAATTTTTGTTAGGAATTACCACCTAGAGATTGATAATTGGTTAGTGATCCAAGGTATACTTTCTTACAATCAGCTGTTAATTCATAAGCAACATTCTATACTGACAGCCCTTTTTTATTTTTTTTAGTTGGTTTTAGCAAGTGCTTGTGTGCTTACTACAAACAAGACTTCTGTGGATTTTGGAGTGTATATATGTGCACATATGCATGTATATTTTGGTGTACATATGTTCATACATGTATGTATATTTGTAAATGTTTATGCACACACACATACTCATATAGATCTTTATATGTACAAAAATATTAGCTTACCAGCAAATGAAAACTTGTGATGCTTGCTGTACCTCAGTGGGACATGCATAGATTGTGTGAAATGCTTTAAACACTTGAGCATCTGGCAAATGCCAAGAGCAGTTGATCAAAGCGGGCTCAGTCATTTTAAGTTTTGTTGTTTTGGGCAGTGATTTGGTTTACTAGTGAAATTGAGACCGATCGAGAAAATGGAAT
Organism: Trogon surrucura; assembly: GCA_020746105.1. Classification (NCBI taxonomy): domain Eukaryota; kingdom Metazoa; phylum Chordata; class Aves; order Trogoniformes; family Trogonidae; genus Trogon; species Trogon surrucura. The sequence goes on along the minus strand of CM036622.1, from coordinate 26,994,533 downwards.
TGCTGTTTGGATCTGTTATTCTTAGGGGTCCATTTCGGTTGTTGGGATGTAGCTGGTGTACCATTTTGAAGCAACATATGCAATGAGAAGTTTGATACTTGCCCAAGAGGGAAGGGGCAGAATCTCCTGTCGGCTTCAGAGCATGAAGGAGTGCTTTTTTTGCTCCCAGCATCTGGACAGTCAGTGATCCCATTTCAGAATGCTTATTTCTATCCAGTTGTATTATCATAATCAGCTTTATTAGACAGTGAGGGAGACAAGTTGATAACTTAGTCTAATCCATGAAAGTGCTTGATTTATATAGGGTATTTCTGGATGCTGAAAAGAAGTGAAGCTGTCTTTATGAATGAAATGGATCTCTATCCTCAAAATGTTACAGACTTAAATACCAGACAGATGTTTTGCCTGTGTACTGCTTGATGGGTGTTATTTGCACCCATCAGCATGGTGTGCATTGGCAGTGCTAAACTAGGACTGCCCTATTGCTTTGAGCCTCAGAAACTTGATATATGTTAGTAGAAAAACACATGCTTGTATCTGTAGTGTGACTTCCCTAGTATTCTGGCTGCACATATTCCTAGTGAGGTTGTCGTGCTACATATATGCCTGCTCATCAAGGAGACCTGATGAACCATACTTTTCTGCGTGTTGATAGAATAGAGAGCCTAAAGATACTGCCCTGCTTGAACAGTACTGGGGTGTAGTTAACTTGCTGGACTCGAAAAAAACATTTTGTTTCAGTCAGAGAGCTTTGCTTGATGGGTATTTGACTCATTGATGCTTTAGTCTTTGTTTCCTTTGATTATCACAAATATAGCCTAATGCCTTCTTCAGGCTTTAGTCTTTGTTTCCTTTGAATCTTGTAAATACGGCATTGGTTTGTTTGTGAAGTGTTCCTCCTTTATATATAGAATTTGTATGCTACATTTCTGTGTTGCTTATGAGTTTGAATGGGGTGTTGCTGCAAGACTCAGTCTTGTTGCTATCTATGCTAAAGTCATATCTGACTTCAGTTGTTTCTTTCCAGTAAAGACAGTACTGTTATGTTACACTAGACTAGCAAACTGACTTTTCATGTACATAAGAGACTCAGTGGCTGCAACTATCTACATCATTAATACAGTTTTTGTGTATTGTTGGTGATATTGATGATTTATTTTTGTTATGAACCAGCAGAAAAATCATGGAAGTTCTCATGGAGTGAAATCTATTTTTGTTGTATATTTCATCTTGTCCCCCAGAAATCTAGGCTTAAGCAGCAGTAGAGATGAGTACCTTGTTTGTAATATCAGGACTTCCTGACATTTATTGCTTTATGCTTTACTATTTGTGATTGTCTCTTTCTTTATTCATCACCACCACCATTTTGCAGAAAATCTCGAAGTAGATTATAGAAGACACAGATAGTATGTATGCATATTTTTAGAGAACGTTAGCCTTTTGCAAAATCAAAGTTAATAATCGTGATTTAAAATACAGATTCAACTAAGTATGCAGTTTTGGTTCATTTAACCACTTAATGAGTTTATGTATCCTCCATACTGTCATGCAAGAAATTTTTTTTCTCATGAATTAAAAGTTATCTTCCATTTACTTTAAGATTGATAGCATTTGTAAGTGGTATGTTCTTATTCATTGTTATTACTGCTAATAGAGCATTGTATTTGTGCAAACCCTAATATAGTTGTCGGATAAAGAATCTTGATCCTGTGAAGCACTATGAACAAAAAACTCATTCCTAACTTATACCTGAGGAAAATAAGTGAACACAGCACCTCCAACATTGCATAAGAAAATCATAGAATCATAGAATTGTAGAATCGATTGGGTTGGAAAAGACCTCAGAGATCATCAAGTCCAACCCTTGGTCTAACTCCAGTCCGTTTACTAGATCATGGCACTAAGTGCCATGTCCAATCTCAGTTTAAAAACCTCCAGGGATGGTGAATCCACCACCTCCCTGGGCAGGCCATTCCAATGCCTAACCACTCTCTCTGTGAAGAATTTCTTTCTGATATCCAGCCTAAATTTCCCGTGGCAGAGCTTAAACCCGTGCCCCCTTGTCCTGTTGCTAACTGCCTGGGAGAAGAGACCAGTCCCCACCTGGCTATAACTTCCCTTCAGGTAGTTATGGGGAGTGATGAGGTCACCTCTAAGCCTCCTCTTCTCCAGACTAAACAACCCCAGCTCCCTCAGCCTCTCCTCATAGGTCTTGTGTTCCAGTCCCTTCACCAGTCTTGTTGCTCTTCTCTGGACCTGCTCCAGCACTTCAATATCTTTGCTGAACTGAGGGGCCCAGAACTGAACACAATACTCCAGGTGTGACCTCACCAATGCAGAGTACAGGGGAAGGATCACTTCCCTTGTCCTGCTGACCACGCTATTTTTGATACAGGACAGGATACCATTGGCCTTCTTGGCCACCTGGGCACACTGTTGGCTCATGCTGAGCTTCCTGTCAATTAGTACGCCCAGGTTCCTTTCTGCCTGGCTGCTCTCCAGCCACTCTGTGCCCAGCCTGTAGCGCTGCAGGGGGTTGTTGTGGCCAAAGTGCAGGACCCGGCACTTGGCCCTGTTGAACTTCATCCCATTGGAATCAGCCCATTTTTCCAGTCCATCCAGATCCCTCTGCAGAGCCCTCCTGCCTTCCAGCAGGTCGACACTCCCTCCCAACTTGGTGTCATCAGCAAATTTGCTGGTAATGGTCTCAATCCCCTCATCTAAATCGTCAATAAAGATGTTAAACAGGACTGGACCCAACACTCACCCCCGGGGGACACCACTAGTGCCTGGCCGCCGGCTAGATGCAGCCCCATTCACCAGCACTCTCTGGGCCTGGCCCTCCAGCCAGTTCTTAACCCAGCAGAGAGTACACTTGTCCGAGCCATGGGCTACCAGCTTTTGCAGGAGTATGTTATGGGGGACAGTGTCAAAGGCTTTGCTGAAGTCTAGATAGACCACATATACAGCTTTCCCCTCATCCACCAGGTGGGTCACCTGATCATAAAAGGAGATCAGGGTGGTCAGACAGGACCCGTCCCTCCTAAACCCATGCTGGCTGGGTCTGATCCCTTGTCCATCCTGAAGGTGCTGTGTGATTGCATTCAGGATGATCTGCTCCATAACCCTGCCGGGCACCGAGGTCAGGCTGACAGGCCTGTAGTTGCCAGGGTCAGCTTTGCAGCCCTCTTTGTGGACTGGAAATTGGCGAATGTTACCCCGATCATATGGGACCTCCCCAGTGAGCCAGGACTGTTGGAAGATGATGGAGAGCGGCTTGGCGAGCTCTTCTGCTAGCTCCCTCATCACCCTAGAGATGGATCCCGTCTGGTCCCATAGACTTGTGAGGATCCAGATGGCTCAGTAAGTTACCAACCATTTCCTCCCGGAATACAAGGGGGCTATCTGGCTTCCTATCTCTGTCAACCACCTCCAGAGGCCAGTTGTCCTGAGGACCACCTGTCTTACTGGTAAAAACTGAGCCAAAGTAGATATTAAGTACCTCAGCTTTCTCCTCATCTTTGTTAACTATATTTCCCTCAAAGTCCAACAGAGAATGGAGGTTTTCCTTGCCCCTCCTTTTGTTATTAACGTATGTAAAGAAGGACTTTTTATTATCCCTAACGGAATTGGCCAAATTAACTTCAAACTGCACTTTTGTTTCCCTGATTTTTTTTTTTCTGCATGATCTAGCTATTTTCATAAATTCTTCATAAGTAGCCAGCCCTTTTTTCCACAGTCAGTAAACTCTCTTTTTATTTCTGATTTCCTTCAGAATCTCCCTGTTTAGCCAAGCTGGTTGTCTTCCCCGCCGGGTAGCCTTTTGGCACACTGGTATAGCCTATTCCTGTGCACTCAAAACCTCCTGCTTGAAGCATGTCCAACCCTCCTGGCCCCCCTTGTTTTTAAGCATTGCTTCCTAGGGTATGCTCTGAACTAGGCTTCTGAATAGGCAAAAATCTGCCCTCCGAAAGTCCGGTGTAGAGGTTTTATTGATGGCTCTCCTTGCATCTCTGAGTATTGAAAATTCCATTATTTCATGGTCGCTATGCCCCAGGTGGCCTCCAACCGCTACATCTGCCACTGGCCCTTCTCTGTTTGTAAACAGTAGGTCTAGTGGGGTCTTACCCCTGGTAGGCTCATTGACCAGCTGATGAAGGAAATTGTCCTCTATACGCTCTAGGAACTTCCTAGACTGCCTCTTCTGTGCAGTATTGAGCTCCCAGCAGGTATCCGGCAGGTTAAAGTCGCCCACAAGAACAAGGACTGTCGATTTTGAGACATTCGCCAACTGCTTGTAGAATAATTCATCTCCTTCATCATCCTGGTTGGGTGGTCTATAACAGACACCCACGAGGATGTCAACCTTGTTGGACTTCCCCCTGATTCTGGTCCACAGGCACTCAGCCTTGTCACTGCTGACCTCAATTTCAGCAGAGTCAAGAGACTCTCTAACATATAAAGCCACCCCTCCACCTCTCCTACCCTGCCTGTCTTTTCTGAAGAGCTTGTAGCCGCCCATAGCAGCACTCCAGTCATATGAGTCATCCCACCACGTTTCTGTGATGGCAACTATGTCATAGCTTTCCTGCTGCACGATGGCTTCCAGCTCCTCCTGTTTGTTACCCATGCTGCGTGCATTAGTGTAGGTGCACCTCAGCGGGGTCACCTTTTGTAAGGGAGAAGCCCTAATACCTTCCTGGTGATACTCAGATGTTTCCATAGTAACTGACCTCTCGACAACCCTTGTTATCTGTCTGCAACTTGATGTGACATTTTGATCATTAGCTATTTCACAAGATTGTTTGATCTTACTACTACTTTCCTCCCCCACAAGCACCGGCGTATTACATACTGGCTCCTTTTCAGTGATTTCGCTTTTACCCCCACCCCCTTCCATACCTAGTCTAAAGCTCTGCTTACTTCCATTAGTTCCAGCTACCAACCCCTCCCACTTCATATCTAGTTTAAAGAACGCTCCATGAGTCCCACCAGCTCGTGACCAAGGATCCTTTTTCCCCTTTGTGTCAGTAAGCCTTCCTTTCTTTCTCTGCAAAGTGACTAGAGCATGAGGGATTTTTATTCAGCGATTGATGCACTTGAAGCTGAAATGGGCCTAGCCATGTATTTGCACACCTCATATCTTGACAGTTGTGTATTTCCTGTTGGATCAGGCTGTGGAATCTCTATCTCTTGGTAGAAGCACTGAGAAATGAGCATGGCTTTCAGCTTCTGTGGTCTCAGGTTAGGGCCCAGTTAACCTTCCAGCCAAACCTCTGTGGTATTCTGCCAAACCTCTGTGGTATTCTGTGACTTACTTATTCGATTTCCAAAATAGTTAAATTTTGTCCTGAATTTAAAATTCAAATTAGCCCACAATAGTTACAGTAGAGATTATATGGAAATAAAGTAAATTTTAGAGTAAAGAAGGAAGTGTGTATAAATGGGTAATCTATTTTAATGAACCTGTGTCAGATTCTAGCTATTGTGCTGTTGTATCATAGTTGTATCACTGCTAATCTGGCTACTTCTTAAGGTAAGTGCTCTTTTCTGAATCTAAACTTACTAGCCATAATTCATCCTTTTCTGCTTTTAGGTCAACAGGAATTTAAAAGAAATAGAGTGCTTACCTCTTGCAAGTAGTGTTTACAGGATGCTGTCAAATGTGTTTCAGAATTGAAGTCTGAACAATCATGGTTGCTTGTGACTTTGAAGTCACCCTGCTGTTCTTAAGTCTCTGGAACTGCTGACATGATTAAACTTAACAGGCTATACTGGGGACAGTTTGATCTTACTATCTGTGTTATTTAGATGATAAAACTTATGGTGCATATGAAGCTGTAAAGGTAAGTGTGAAGATAAGCAGCCCATGAAGTTGAACCAGACATATGTTATCATAAACTGATGAAATGGGCAAATCTGATAATGTTGTGGTAATTAATTAATCTTCCATGAGTGGGTAAAAACTAAATGCATTTCTTTCTAGGGTTTTTTTTCTTTGTTTTGGAGTATGTGAATACTTTTATATACACAGACTTAAGTCTGGCCAGATCTCTAGTGGAATGCTGATCTAAATAAATGGAGGGAAGAATCCACTTGGTCTTTTACTTACGTATTTTATTTGCTTTTGTTTTAGTTTGCAAGTATGCCTGCCACAGGAAATGTGAAGAAAAGGTAAGCATATTTATTTGCCTCCCTTCTTGCTGTTGATCCACATGTATTTGAAACTGAGATTACAAGAGCTGTATCAAATAATGAAGAGTAAGATGACTACTAAATCAGAAGCCTAGCTGTCAAAAATATTTTTTTTTCCTGGGGTAATGTTCTTGCCATTAATAAAAACCAGGTCCCTATGTAGTCAAAACATCTGCACAGTGGTTGAGTTTCAAGTTGAAAACAGCAAGTCAAGTGGGTAAAATACACTTTTTTCTTTTCTGGTAGAACTATGTGGTTTATATCTGAGTGGATAAAGTGTGTATATGTAAACACACATATATATTTCTATAAAATTTTTACAGCAAGAGAGATTTAAAAGCAAATTTTGACATCAAATTGCAAAATGTATAAGCGTGTTATTAGTTTTCAGTGTCGATTGCATACAGTTTCCACCCAGATTAGTTTCATATCTACATTTTTAATAGTTTTTAAAATCTGAGTCCTTTTCACACAAACTGTGATCCATATTTCCACTTCCCCAGATGACTTAATGTTTTCCCATGCCTAGATTTGTGTAAATCAAAGACATTTACAGTGTTGCAGTCTAAATCTAGCAGTCTTGAAGAATTTTACTTAATTTTAATAGAACCATCCTCATGGGATAATATTCCCTGCTTTTAAATAAACTTTTGATTAGGACATGGTGTCTGTGAAGCAGCATTTTCTGTAGTTAGAGCACTGTGCTTCAGGAGACCAAGGATCTAGTCCTGCTGCTTATGATGTTGATTTGATGTTTGGCCTTATGCAAGGATTTGTTTGTTTCAGTGTTTCCAAGGCATATAACTAAAGTCAAGAGATGATCCTCCACTTATTGAAGAACACTGAGATTTGTCAGGCCATTTGGGGACATTCTAGTGATAAATACAAGTGTGATTGAGTGAAACTGGTATCTGAATGCCTTCTTTGCCTTTGTCTATACTGTTGGAGACTGCCAACTGAAGGCAAGCTAAAGGAGGAGTTTCCCTGGTTGAGGAGGACTGGGTTAGGGATCAACTTGAACACTTGAACATCCATAAATCCATGGCCCCTGATGGGATGCACCTGCGAGTGCTGAGGGAGCTGGCAGGAGTCATTGCTAGGCCACTCTCCATCATCTTTGGTAAGTCATGGGGAACAGGTGAGGTGCTTGAAGACTGGAGGACAGTGAATGTCACTCCAGTCTATAAGAAGGGCAGGAAGGATGACCCGGGTAACTACAGACCGGTCAGCCTCACCTCCACCCCTGGAAAGGTGATGGAACATCTTATCCTTTACGCTGTCTCTAGGCATATCAAGGATAAGAAGGTTATTAGAATCAGTCAGCATGGCTTTCCCAAGGGGAAGTCATGTTTGACCAACCTGATAGCCTTTTACAAAGACATAACCAGGTGGATGGATGGTGGCCGCACAGTGGATGTGGTCTATCTGGATATCAGCAAGGCCTTTGACACCGTCTCCCACAGCATCCTCATAGGTAAACTGAGGAAGTGTGGTCTGGATGACCAAGTAGTGAGGTGGGTCACTAACTGGTTGAAGGGAAGAAACCAGAGAGTTGTGGTCAATGGGGCAGAGTCTGGCTGGATGCCTGTGTCTAGTGGGGTCCCTCAGGGGTCAATGCTGGGACCAGTGCTTTTCCACATATTCATCAATGACCTGGATGAGGGATTAGAGAATGTTGTCAGCAAGTTTGCTGATGATACAAAATTGGGAGGAGTGGTTGACACACCAGAAGACTGTGCAGCCATTCAGAGAGACTTAGGCAGGCTGGAGGGCTGGGCAGGGAGAAATCTTATGAGGTTCAACAAGGGCAAATGTAGAGTTTTGCACTTGGGAAAGAATAACCCCATGTGCCAGTATAGGTTGGGGACTGCCCTGCTGGAGAGCAGCACAGGGGAAAGGGACCTGGGGGTTCTAGTGGACAACAGGATGACCATGAGCCGGCAATGTGCCCTCGTGGTCAAGAAGGCCAATGGCATCCTGGGGTGTATTAGAAGGGGAGTAGCAAGTAGGTCAAGAGAGGTCCTCCTGCCCCTCTACTCTGCCCTGGTGAGGCCGCATGTGGAATATTGTGTCCAGTTCTGGGCCCCTCAGATCAAGAAGGACAGGGAGCTGCTTGAGAGAGTCCAGCGCAGAGCCACGAGGATGATTAAGTGAGTGGAACATCTCCCTTATGAGGAAAGGCTGAAGGAGCTGGATCTCTTTAGCTTGGAGAAGAGGAGGCTGAGGGATGACTTCATAAGTGGTTATAAATACGTCAAAGGGAAGTTTCAGGAGGACGGAGGCAGGCTCTTCTCAGTGATGTCCAGTGACAGGACAAGGGGCAATGGGTTCAAGCTGGAACATAGGAGGTTCCATAAAAACATTAGAAAAAATTTTTTCACTGTGAGGGTGATGGAGCACTGGAACAGGCTGCCCAAGGAGATTGTGGAATCTCCTTTACTGGAGGCATTCAAAACCTGCCTGGACGCATTCCTGTGTGACCTACTGTAGGTGATTCTTCTCTGGCAGGGGGATTGGACTTGATGATCTTTTGAGGTCCGTTCCAAGCCCTAACATTGTGTGATTCTGTTTATTTGAAAGTCTTTGTGTTATTTGGTATGCTCAATAAATGCAGAATTTATTTTTTTCATTAAATAATAAAGTACATGCAGTGGTAATTACATTTGCAAGTAAGATAGAATCTTTTGAAGGTTTTCATCAATTATATACTTTCAGTAATGATGATACTATAGTACTGATAGCAATAATATTAGTATAGTAATAATACTATTGCAATGATAGTCTAAAAGTAGAAGGGAAGCAGTGTAGTATTAGAAAAGATTATGTAATTGATCCCTCCTTCACACAGTAGCCTTGGTTCTTCACATAGGTCTTGCAGTATGAAATTCTACCAGCTTCTTTGTGGAACAATCTCTTTTGTTGATAACTCTGGTAGATTACAGGTTTGCTTGAGTAAGTGCTACATATATCTAGAGTTTCCAGAAGCGATACTATGTAAATGATGCTGGAGATTGTGGTGAGAAATTCTTTAAAACTTGTTTTGGAGACAAATAATTTTGTACATAAACCCAGGAAACTGTAGTTCAACTAGTATTTATGCTTTCAGGTATTTCGGTCTTGACTGTTGAAGAGAATAAAATATGGAGTGCCAAAAGGATGTAGTATTATAACATTCATTGAGATACTAGTATATTTTATGTTTTTTAGATATCTGAAAAGAAATAGAAAATGTAAGGTATGGGAAAAAGATTAAATTTGTTAATAAATTATTTCTTACAGGAGGCTTTTTTTTTCTGCTTTTCAGAGTAATAGTAGCCCAACAAGTAGCTTAAATTCAGAATTTTTCTATAAATTCCAGTTTTTCTCTAATTTTTCTCTTCTGACTACTTATATGAGGCTCACAGCAATATTGTGTATAATCTTGTTATGTTGTTCATACCGATTCATGTCTGAATTTTGCTTTTATTGCCTAAAATGATTCCTGTATTTTAATTTGGTTCTCAATTTAAGGCAAGAATGATTTCAGTATTTTTAAGCCAGACTGAGAATATATTAAGACGATCTAAGGATGTTGCAGGCAACCTTGAGGATGCCTGTACCCCTAATCGTATGCACTGATTCAGAATCACGTGTGGAAAGAATTTGATGGATTCCATCTCATCTGCAAGTGTCTTCTCCATAAAATGTGTTTTACCTCCAAGATTAGTATTACTTCCTTCATTTTCTATAAAACTACCTGTCCATAGCTTATGTAGAGTAACTGTTTTTGCATTAGTTACTCATTTTTACTTGGGGAATGTTTAAGCAGTTAGCCGACAGTCATGTGGAAAGGGAATGAATGAGAACAGAGAACATTGCACTTACATGATCCTGCAGTCACTTTGGAAAAGAATAATGCATCAACACAGTAAAGCATTACTCAAAAGTCTACTGGGGTCTTGAGTGTTCTTAAAAGCATTATTATATGCAAGTCTAGCCGTAAGGCCCCGTAACAAAACAGATGTCATAAATGTGCTTAGTTAAAAACAGCAACTCAGGACTTACACTGCTAATGCTAAACTGCAGATTTTCAAGAGCTTTCAAGTTTTCGAGACGATGTACTATTATACTTGCAATTGAAAACAAAAATATTATGTAAATCATCCATGAAAATAAAGTTTAGTCAGAGCTGAAAATCACGTGGACTTTGAATTTGATCATAAGGTACAAATGAAGAAAGAATCATGTTGGGATGTCAGCTGCTCTCTTGTAGGCTGAACCCTGAATCGTTTCTGTGAGGGTTTTTGAGTTGCCCTGACATAACATGCAGATGACATAATATACAGGCAAGTGTTATAGTAGTATTTCAAAAC